>QNTS01000348.1:629216-724623 GCA_003317085.1 Hucho hucho
TCTGTGGACCTATTGGGACGGTAAGCAAATTGGAGTGGGTCCAGGGTGTCTGGCAGGATGGAGGTGATATGATCCTTGACTAGTCTCTCAAAGCACTTCATGATGACGGAAGTGAGTGCTACGGGGCGATAGTCATTTAGCTCAGTTACCTTAGCTTTCTTGGGAACAGGAACAATGGTGGCCCTCTTGAAGCATGTGGGAACAGCAGACTGGGATAGGGACTGATTGAATATGTCCGTAAACACACCAGCCAGCTGGTCTGCGCATGCTCTGAGGACATGGCCAGGGATGCCATCTGGGCCAGCAGCCTTGCGAGGGTTAACACATTTAAATGTTTTCCTCACGTTGGCTGCGGTGAAGGTGAGCCCGCAGGTTTTGGTAGCGGGCTGTGTACGGTGGCACTGTATTATCCTCAAAGCGAGCAAAGAAGTTGTTTAGTTTGTCTGGGAGCAGGACGTCGTGGGTCCGCGACGGGGCTGGTTTTCTTTTTGTAGTCCGTGATTGACTGTAGACCCTGCCACATTCCTCTCGTGTCTGAGCCGTTGAATTGTGACTCTACTTTGTCTCTATATTGACGCTTAGCTTGTTTGATTGCCTTGCGGAGGGAATAGCTACACTGTTTGTATTCAGTCATGTTTCCGGTCGCCTTACCCTGGTTAAAAGCAGTGGTTCGCGCTTTCAGTTTCGCGCGAATGCTGCCATCAATCCACGGTTTCTGGTTGGGGAAGGTGTTAATAGTTGCTATGGGTACAACATCACCAATGCACTTGCTAATAAACTCGCGAATCAGCGTATACATCAATGTTGTTGTCCGACGCTATGCGGAACATATCCCAGTCCAAGTGCTCGAAGCAATCTTGCAGCATGGAATCAGATTGGTCGGACCAGCGTTGAACAGACCTGAGAACGGGCGTTTCCTGTTTTAGTTTCTGTTTGTAGGCTGGGAGCAACAAAATGGAGTTGTGGTCAGACTTGCCGAAAGGAGGGCGGAGAATAGCCATGTATGCATCACGGAAGTTGGAATAACAATGATCCAGGATTTTACCAGCCCGGGTGGCACATTCGATATGCTGGTAAAATTTCGGGAGCCTTGTTTTCAAATTAGCCTTATTAAAGTCCCCAGCCACAATAAATGCAGCCTCAGGATATGTGGTTTCCAATTTACATAGAGTCCAATGAATTTCTTTCAGTGGCGTTGATGTGTCAGCTTGAGGGGGGATGTACACGTCTGTGATTATAATCGAGGGGAATTCTCTTGGTAGATAATGCGGTCGGCATTTGATTGTAAGGAATTCTATGTCAGGTGAACAAAAGGACTTGAGTTCCTGTATGTTGTTATGATCAAACCACGTCTCGTTAATCATAAGACACACACCCCCGCCCTTCTTCTTACCAGATAGATGTTTGTTTCTGTCGGCGCGATGCGTGTAGAAACCAGGTGGCTGTACCGACTCTGATAATGTGTCCTGAGTGAGCCATGTTTCCGTGAAGCAAAGAACGTTGCAGTCTCGGATGTCTCTCTGGAAGGCAACCCTCACTCTGATTTAGTCCACTTTGTTGTCCAGAGACTGAACATTGGCGATTAAAATACTCGGGAGAGGTGCACGAACAAGGCAGTTAACCCACTGTTCCTAGGCCGTCATTGAAAATAAGAATTTGTTCTTAACTGACTTGCATAGTTAAATAAAGGTAAAAACAATAAAATAATTGTCATGCAAGTCAGCACAAACAGATTGGAGACCAGGCAAAATTATATCCACCGATGCTAGATAAAATGGACTGTTCCTTTTAAAGGCACAACCTGGAAGTCATTTGTATTATTCAATATATACCAATTGATTCTAAAATAATACATTTGCAAGTGCGTCAACTTTTTATGTTTTATTTGTCATTTGAGTATTTGTTAACAGTCATTTATACAGTATCTACAAAATATGTTTACATCTCATGGACTGTCAGTCATTGCATACATTGATTCATAGCTCTGTCTATGAATTTGAGAGCTTTATACCGGAGACAATCTTGAGTCTGTAATTTAGCCCAACAGCAGGGACTGCTCCTGTACTCCATTGAACTGTATACAGTATCTGTCTGTATGAAGGGGAAATATAATTCCATTATAGCTCAGCGTCACACTGTAACCTGCATCTTATGGGACCTGCGACTATGGGGAGCTGAGATAAGTTGCACACCAGAGCAATTTCCAACCAGACCAGAAGTTTGACAAGTGACATGCCAGTTATGGTTATGGAGCTGGGACCCTTACTGTAAATTAAGCTAGTCTGGTCTGGGAAGTGCCATTAAGGCTGCAAAGCGCCATGTGCCTCTGATTTAGCAAAGGTCTGTGACGTCAAACTAGGTAGACCCGTGTACAGCCCACACAGGTGTGTAATGAATGGTTTTGCTGTGGGAAAAACACAGAACCGCTGTATTTAGTTTTAAAACAGTCATTTTCATGTCACGCAATACGCAATAAAAACAATTGTGTTTATTGGCCTAATTGTGAGTAGTGTTTAAACTCAGAGCTGAATGAATGTGAATTTGTTTAATTTCTTGTGTTATTGTGTGAAACACTCATACGTACAGTGCCTTCAGAAAGAATTCACACCCCTTTACTTTTTCCACATTTTGTTTTGTTACAGCCTGACATTTCTGAAATTAATACAAAATTAAAAGTTGAAATGTCTTGAGTGTTCAACCCCTTTGTTATGGCAAGCCTAAATAAGGTCAGGAGTAAAAATTTGCTTAACAAATCATATAAGTTGCATGGACTCATTCCATGTTCAATAATAGTGGTTAACATGATTTTTTAATGACTACCCAATGCATACAATTATCTGTAAGGTCCCTCAATTGAGTAGTGACTTTCAAGCACAGATTCAACCACAAAGACCAGGGAGGTTTTTCAATGCCTCGCAAAGAAGGGCACCTACTGGTAGATGTGAACAAAAAGCAGATGCTGAATACCCTCTTGAGCATGGTGAAGTTATTAACTAGGCTTTGGATGGTGTATCAATACACACAGTCACTACAAAGATACAGGCGTCCTTCCTAACTCAGTTGGCGGAAGGGAAGGAAACTGATCAGGGATTTCACCATGAGGCCAATGTTGATTTTAAAACAGTTACAGAGTTTAACGGTTATGATATGAGAAAACTGAGGATGGATCAACAACATTGTAGTTACTGCACAAAACTAATCTAAGTGAAAAGGAGGAATCCTGTAAAGAATAAACATATTCCAAAACATGCATGCTGTTTGCAACAAGGCACTTAAGTAATACTGTAAAGAAATGTGATATATTTAAAACTTATTGTCCTGAATACAAAGCTTTATGTTCGGGGCAAATCCAACACAACACATCACTGAGTACCACTCTTCATATTTTCAAACATGGCTGTGGCTGCAGGATACAAATAAATGGAATACAGCTACAAGCACAGGCAAAATCATAGAGGAAAACCTGGTTCAGTCTGCTTTCCAATAGACACTGGGAGAATAATTAACCTTTCAGCAGGACAATAACCTAAAACACAAAGCCAAATCTACACTGGAGTTGACGACAATGAATGTTCCTGAGTGGCCTAGTTATAGTTGACTTAAATCGGCTTGAAAATCTATGGCAAGACTTGAAAATGGCTATCTAGCAATGATCAACAATCAACTTGACAGAGCTTGAATTATGTTTTTATAGAGTAATGGGCAAGTATTGTACAATCCAGGTGTGCAAAGCTCTAAGAGACTTACCCCAAAATAATCAAAGCTGTAATCGCCGCCAAAGGTGCTTCTACAAATTATTGACTCAGGGGTGTGAAAATGTGAAAACATTTCTAAAAACATGTTTTCACTATGTCATTATGGGGTATTGTGTGTAGATGGGTGAGAATTGTTTTTATTTTAATACATTTTGAATTAAGGCTGCAACACAACAAAATGATTAATAAGTCAAGGGTTTTGAATACTTTCTGAAGGCAATGTACATTTTATTTAATATATTATGAATTTCATCTTTTAGTATATTGTTGATATGTTGTATATCGTTTCACATCCATGCCTTGTAAGACAGCACTGGCTTTAATTCAGCTCTATATGTGAGGGCTCCTCAGTGTCCAGACTGGGTGAAAAGTCCCCTCTCTCTGCTTTATTCTTTGTTTTATTCTTTCTTTCCACTCAAATCTCCACCAAACACGCCAGCTAAGATGTCTGAGCATTTACAGTCTGGAGATAATTCAATAATGCTCTCTTTCCAGCGAGGGCACCCTCGAAGTGAGGAACAAAGTTTTGCCTGTTCTCCCCAGTCGATAGAATATCAGTGAGGTGAAAGTTTCTTGAGTGCTTTGGAGGTGCACTTTGACTGGCCTCGTGATATGACAATTAGGCTCGTCATAGTAATAACAGAAAAGAAAATTGCAAATGCAAATGAAAAGAGTGTGACTTTATTATTTCTGAACTGGGCTCCGTCAAATAGCTTTTCATACTGCTGCAACCTAGTACTCAAATCATCTGTGTTGGATTTCAGTGTGGTGCCTTCACCCTCTGGTGACCTGTTTACATGGGGTACACAGTAAGAGGAGGAGAGACACAGGGACAGTGTTGTAGAATCTTATTGGTATGGACTGAATTACATAGTTTCCTTTAATTGCAGGATCAGTTTCCCCCACCCGAATCATATTCTTAACCATTATAGGCTAATAGTCAACATAGCCTGAACCAGCGTGTGATTTCTTTAGGCATGACGAGCCTGTATTGCACTGTGTGAGAGTGGCGTGGTCAGCTAAGGCTAGCATTAGCATTTGGTAGAGGTATTACCCAAGGGAGGGGCAGGGAGAAGGGGAGCATTACTCTGCATACAGGCCTGTCGCCTTACCAGGCTTTTACAGTAGGAAGGAGTGAAGCATCTAGCGGTTAACCACCATGCTGGGATCACCAGTTAATGGTTGCTAAGCCGGGATGCCAGTCAAAACCAGGATCTCTTGGCCCTGTACCCGGCAGCCTCGTGGGCTACCGGGAGCGTTCCCATGGAAAAGCCGTTAAACTGGCGGCGGCAGCGAGAGATGAGGAACAAATTTCCATCAGGTCTACCCGGCAACATGTAGGTTCACATATTGTTGTGCCATAAATGATGGTATAATGTAGTTAAAGTGTTTTTGTTTAGTTTTTTATCATTCACACAGGTGTGTGTCAGTTTTGCGTCAAGTTTCTCCACATGTTTCAAGTCAAGCTATGGGGTGGATTCCCCAGGGTTATTTGTCTGTCTGTTGTTGTTTCTGCGTCATCGTCGTCTCCCAGTTGCCATGCTAACGTAACTTTTCCATCCGCCCCGGCTTTTCCAGCCGTCCGTAAAGACGTCCTGGAGCTGATTGTTTAAGATCGTATGGAGGAATCAAATTTCTGTCTGGTATTGGCCAAATAGTCCTGTGTCTGACAGTATTCTGCTCTGGGGCGTAGGCTACGGCCTCACTTTTCCCATCACTGTATTTCCTCTCCTCCCATCTTTTCGAGCGGGATTTTCATATTTTTCTCATTACCGGCTAATCTTCGGGATTTGTTACTAAAACAATAAACAGATACATGGCCAAATCAATGGAAGAACATGATATTCCACCAATCAAATACATATTCATAATATGTTGCTCATTGATGCGACTTCCTTTGAATAATGACTCTGTCGTGTTTCTTTTCAATTTACTGTACCCATTCCATGAGGTATTTTCTCATTTCGTCATGTTTTTCCCTTCTTGCTATGCAGGAATCGCTGAGGATCTAGCCACATCAAAGTAATCCTCAGCTCAAAATCCAGTATTATATGCATTCGCTTGGCTTTCTTATAATAACTGCGGTCTCAACCCCTTGACAGATGATCTTTATCACAATCTCAAAGTATTATACACTGCCGAGTGTGTAAACAGTAGCAACCAAACAGAGCCTTTCCTCACTATTGACTGGGGCTATTGTTTGGTTGGTTTTATCCTCATTTACCCTACTTGTGGGGATAAGAACACTAAATCTTTGTTAACTTCAAACATAGATTAATAAAAGCTCCCAGACTTCTTACCTGCTGTGAAATATTGGACTGTGTTCCTTTCTCGAAGACCCTTGGGCATAGATATTAGATTGTGGCTTTGAGCTGGCACAGGCATGCCAGGGAGATATCAATCTTGTCTTTCCGAAAGCATATATCACAATCTGGTGTTTGCCTTTTGATGTGTAAGATTATCTCTGTAATGATGAGCTTGTTGCTCATCACTGAGCAAGCAAGTTCTCGGCTCTTCACGTATTGTGACATGCAGAATTCCAGTTGGCACATATGTACATTTCTGCAATTGATATTACCTTTGTTTACCCTACTGAGAAAAACAGCATAGACAGGCATCAATTTCAAGCTGGTCCATGCTGGTCAGTTCTGGTCGGATGCTGGTCAAGCTGGTCTGACCAGCATGGTCTAACTGGTTCTGCTGGCCAACCAGCCTTCATTGTGTTTTTGCTGGTGACCAGCCTTCGTTGTGTCTTCACTGATGACCAGCCTTCGTTGTGTTTTCGCTGGTGACCAGCCTTTGCTGTGTTTTGGACTCTGGTGATCAGCATAAGCTAATGAAAAACCAGCATCAAGTCACATTATGCTGGCAAGCAAAGTGATTTTTAATTCCTATTGGAATCCAGACAGAGTGGACTCCCACAATCTCCGTTCAGAATGAAAACCGGGGTTAGAAAGTTGAATCTATGAGACTACCTAAACCATCTAAACTGGAACAACTACAGTATTTCAGTAAAGTGTGCAATAAGCCCAACTAACATAATTTAGAAAAATAGATGTTATATATCTTTGTGTAGCATAAAATAAATGTATTTCTTAATTAATGCAAAAACAGATATTACAACAAACAATAAAAAAAACTGGTTTTGCAGACCGGAGGGGTATCCAACAAAGAAAAGCAGATCTACACAGGTTTTTATAAAGCTAACCAGCTTCATTCCAGCTCAGGCTTCATCCTTACTACGACTGTGGATATTGCTCGTCCGCCTGCCGCTAACTCTAGAAGGCTCATAAATGCACTTGCATGTCACACATGGCTAGTCGAACGCTGAACTCTTCATTGAGACAATGCTGAACCATCAATCCATGAGACACTGCCACATTTTAATTTGTGCCGAAATCAGAACGAAAGAAAAGTTATCTTGCAAATTCAGCAGGCTGTGGTGTGAAAGAAGTTTTTATAAGTGCCATCTTTATTGTATTAATTATCGTTAATGCCATCTTTGGTCTGCTTATCAATGCACAAGCACATTTTTTCCCATTCCTATCAATTTAATTGTTTTATTAATAAAACATTTTAATGCATCATGTCATGACTAAATGTGTAATGTGATATATTTTACCACTACAATTATTTTACACATTTGATTAATAAAATATTGAATCAGTCGTCTTCCTCAAATGAAGACGATGATGACACAATATTTGAAGAGGGAGGGAATCTGATATCATTGGTCCTCAACTTGCGGCTCAGTCATTTCATTCAGGGTAAGGGGAGTTATCCGTGAGTTAGCCTGCCCCTGAGCAGGTTAGTTCTGAAGGATTCGTTGACATGTACATTTACCTGGCGAAAGGGTGAGCCACTTTCGTATGACCGGTTATCCCGAGTTGACATCAAGGTTGACCAAAGTTACCTCACTAAGTCCTCAAACCTGCGTCGTAGGATACCCATCAGTAAAATGCTGATTACTTGAGAGTCAACCTCACTTTGGATAAGAACTCACAACCTCTCGGTTGCCAGCGACTTCAATTTCCTGCTATGCCGCTTGATCTGTGGGAATGATAAAGATTGTTAAAAGATTAGAACCAATAGGTATTATGTCATTTGTCCCTATGGGGGAACCCTTTTGGGTGCCACGAAGAACCCTTTGATTTGACCCGGGGAACCCTTTTGAGTTCGACTTAGAACCCTCTCATGAAGAACCCTCTGGTTCCAGGTAGAACCAATGACAGGTTCTACAGTTATACTTACAGGATAGTTAAGATGTGCTTATGGCACACACTGTCTGGATAAAAGCATCTGTTAACTTCTTAGGGAGCGGCTCCCGAGGTAACGGTTGTAAATGTACCTGTAATTTGACAGTAAGTTACAGTATTTTTCCAATTGAATGAAGGTGTTATTTTTGTAAAATGACTTGTTGTTGTTTTCATTACTTTCACTGCACTTTGAAATGTAGGTGGGGGCAATGTGCTGGTGGGAGCTCATTAGCATATTTGGGGGATTAGTCAAAATATGTTGCATTTGTGCCAACCTTTAGTGGAAGTGCTGTACCAGTTGAAGTGGTTTCATCATTATGAAGACTGTGGGCAGGTGTGGTGAAGATGGTGGAGTTTGAGTGACGATGACGATGACGACCGGGGGTACTGTTGAGTCGGTGAAAGTGGACTTGTGATAATTTTTTGCATTTCTTCCGTCCAGAGGGAGTGGGTGATCCGCGCCTAGGGACAAGAACTGTGACTTGCTTTTCTCTCCGAAATAGGGAACTGTTGAAAGGAGTCAATACTGGGGTGGTGTTAATTTCTGTGGAGGATCAACTGAATTGGAAGAATCCCAGTGTTTGTGGTACCCGTCATTTGGTGCAACGCAGACCCAGTTGAGAGTGTGGTGAAACAGAGAAGACACTGTCTGTCCTGCTGAGTTTTGATGCAGAGTGTTTAACCAGTTGGTCATCGGGAAGTTCATATTTCATTTTTCTTGACCTTTTTACACATAAGTTCAAAATATCTCTAATGGTTGCCCGGCATAAGTTTTTCTATGCAAGTGATGTCAGAACGCACTCACTGTTCCAAAATGTGATTGTTACGCAACAGGACAGTTAACCCGCACTCCCCTCAAACCAAGGCACCCTGCCTGCTAATTATCTATAGGCTATGTTTCAACTTGCCAATCTAACAGTTTTAATTGAGGTGTGTTCTGCCTCTGCATTAATTCACATAAGAAGTAGCCCATTTCACGGTTGCAGACAATTTATGTTTGAGGCTTTACTGAGCCCGACAACGAGAGACCAAGCACTTCCCCAGATCAAGTATGCAGACATTTACGCATCTCTAGTCAAAACAGGCCTTGCACAAACTTGGAGGATCTCTGCATGTGTGGTTCCCACCGTGAAGCATGGAGGAGGAGGTGTGATGGTGTGGGGGTGTTTGCTGGTGACACTTGTCGGTGATTTACAATTCAAGGCACACTTAACCAGCATGGCTACCATGGCATTCTGCAGTGATATGCCATCCTATCTGGTTTTGTCACGCCTGCTCCTGCTCCTCCCCTCCGGCGTACGACGTCACCAGAATACTAACCACCGGTCCTGGGATTCATCATTACGCGCACCTGTGAATCATTATGATTCATTATGAATCATTATGATTCACACCTGGACTCCATTACCTTTATAATTTCCTCCCCTTTATATGTCAATCTCCCATGTTCACTCACCAGTAGTGTTGTTCTTGTGTGTCGGCGTACTGCCTTATGTTAGTGTCGTGTTCTTGGTTTTGTTGTTTTATTAAAACGTTTCACCTGCACCTGCTTCCGACTCACCGCCCCATCATTACAGGTTTGCGCTTAGTGGGACTATCATGTGTTTTTCAACAGGACAATGACCCAACACACCTCCAGGCTGTGTAAGGGCAAGTTGATCAAGAAGTAGAGTGATGGAGTGCTGCATCAGATGACCTGGCCTCCACAATCACCCAACCTCAACACAATTGAAATGGTTTGGGATGAGTTGGACTGCAGAGTGAAGGAAAAGCAGCCAACAAGTGCTCAGCATATGTGGGAACGCCTTCAAGACTGTTCAAGAAAGTATTCCAGTTGAAGCTGGTTGAGAGAATGCCAAGAGTTTGCAAAGCTGTCATCATAGCAACGTGAGGCTACTTTGAAGAATCTAAAATCTAAAATATATTTTGATTAGTTTTTGGTTACTACATGATTCCATATGTGTTATTTCATAGTTTTGATGTCTTCACTATTAATCTACAATGTAGAAAATAGTAAGAAATAAAGAAAAACCCTTGGATGAGTAGGTGTGTCCAAACTTTTGACTGGTACTGTAGGCTACCGCACATTATGCAGGACAGAAATCAATAAAAAGCCCATAGATGTAGCTATGTTAAAATATGAAGTGACCCCCGAAAGCCAGATAGAGATGTGTAAATTAGACAGGCATTCAGTCCTTATATTACTAATGAATATGCTGCAGCAAATGTACGGACCACAATGGAAATAAGTCCCTGACTTTATTGTGCAATCCCGGTCACTTTTAAAATGATTTGTGTATACTGTAAATGTATTTTTTTTACTGATAAGTAAAATCAATCAATCCGCTGTAAATACACTGTAAAGAAAAGTATTGTAATTACAATGTTTCTACACAGGAACAAGCAACTTAATGTAAATTGAAACACATTGTGAATGACTCAAGTAAATTCTGTGATTATCTTTCTTGGAACTTGTACAGACTGCTCTCTCCACTGCACATCTGGAGCAAGGGTCAACCTCTCACAATATTTTGTTTATTTTTAATTAGATTTTACAGACAGAACATATTTTATCCTTAACAGTGAAACATAAATGCAAAATCATGTTTATAGGGGATATGGAGCAGTTCCATACGCCTCTTTTTTGTTGTTTTTGCGGGAACACACTGTACCTTACTCTTACTTTCTCTCACATGATCTATACCTAGTGTGTGTGTCTGTTGTGTGTATGTATGTGTGTGAATGAGTGCATAATCACTATTTATTTGAACTTCTATGTGATAGGGAGCAATTAATTACGCCTCTTCTCTTTTATAGCGTCGGTCATCTCTGCTGTTGCATTTTTGGTGATCCTTTTTTGGCATATTTGTTGAGGGTCTCTTTAGAGCTGTCAAACGCTGGCTGTGAACGAAGGAACTTCGGCGACACTAGCATGATCTCTGCTAGAGGGGCACTCATCGCCACAGCGTTGCGATCCACACCGACGCTGTGGAAAGCAGCGACCTTCTTGTACCTTTTTGCTATGTCATCGAGGGTTTGGCTGTTAACATATACAACATAAAGCAATTTATTAATGTGCTTGCTGAAATCAAAGTCAAATAAAATCTTAAGCTAGAAAACCAAATCAACTTCAGCATGTACAGAATGATTGAGGATGTTTAATGAGAAAACATGAACACTTATCCATAAGTTGATGTTATATAGTAACTGCATAGTAATGTTTTAGTAAAAACAAATGTAACTTATGGCTCTAAACAATATTACCATGTACAGTAATTACATAGTTGCAATTCCAATAAAACTAAAATGTTGCTAATATCTAGTAACTAATACTAAGTTACTATTACTACTCAGGTAATTTGTTCATTTTATACTTTAAGCTATATCAAATATGCAATATTGCCAGGGAGCTTTTGGGCCCAAAATTATCAGAGTGTAGAGTAACCTTAATTAAGGTGTTCGAAACCGAGTGGTAGTAGTAATGTTAATTGCCAGCTGGCTCTACTCGTGCGCAGACACAGAACAAGATGTTCAAATGATATGATAACTCAACGTTGAGGCTGTGTGAACACATAATATATATTAATATAAGGATTTTGTGGTTAACTTTGGTCTGCTCTATCCTATGAAGGGTGAGGAGCAGTCAGCCAACTGTCCGGTTGGTGCATTTTAGCCTTAAAGTGCCAACTGCCGTTGTGCATTAGGCCTTAAACTTGCCAGTAAAGACAAGGTTCCACGCTAAAATATCCACAAAAGTAGCAACATAGGTCACTTATAGAACCCCTAAGCCGTTGAAATATCCCAAAATAACACATTTATTTTTGTATTTTAAAGGTAAAATTTTGATTGTCACTCATATATTTCTACTGCATCTAAATCTTAGGCATCTAAATCTTACGCAGCAGAGAACCCTCTCTTGCTCTTCAGTACTAACCAAAGGAATGCCTTTGTCCTCCAGGAAATTTTTGCCGCCAAAACCATAAGGTCCCAAAAAGTGAATATTGGAACAATATTTCTAAAATAGGAATGCTAGGAATGGTCAGTGGGGATCTAAAGAATAATCATGTCATATTGCTTTTCATTTTGTGATGTTATTGATGTTATTGTTGTACTGCAGTACCTATGGCTTCCACTAGATGTCAACAGTCTAAATACAAAGTCTGGGAATTCTAGGAGTGACCAGAACAGATAGGAACAGGAAATTGTCAGGGGACCACTTTTTGGTTTGACGCGCGCGAGATTCTGAACGCGCATCACTTTATTTTTCTTTCCTATCGTTCACGTTATCGTCCGGTTGAAATATTACAGCAAATATACCCAAAAGGATACCTAAGGATACATTAAAAATGATGTTTGATTTGTTTGTAGGAAAGTGTATAGGTATAATTTGAACGTGTTCTCTTCACGGTTCAATGGGCGACTCAACGGTGGATTTTATGATCATAACGCGCCAACCAAACAGAGATTTATGGATATAATAAATGACTTTTTCTAACAAAAGAAGCATGGATTGTCTTCGTTGGACACTTGGGAAGCCCTCAGCAGAAGTTCATCAAAGGTAAGCGATTTTATATTAGCGATTTTATGCGTTATGTGAGACCCGTGTTGGGTTATGGATTTATGCTAATGGGTAAATATTAGAGGTGCTACCCTCATACAATCAAACGCTGTGATATTGCCAAGAATCAGAGCTTTTGATGACTATGCAACACTTGTATATTGATGAATGTTTAATAATTCAACTTTTGTATTTTGTATTTGCCGCCTCACATTTCACTGGGTAGTGTCGGGAGTGCCCCACCACTCCGTAAATAGTTAACAGAACCTTTTGTGTTGAGCATCCAGAAACAGTTTTGCATTTATTTTGGCCTTGTCTACATGTAAAAAAATTATGGAAAGATGTTAATTTTCTAGATTACTTTTGTTTTTTTATGGGAGAACCTTAATAATGATAAAGAAAACAATTTTACCTCAGAAATTGAATTGTGCTAATGGCAAAATGTCATATTCTTAAATGTAAATTTAATAATAAAAAAACACTCTTCCGTGTTTTCTACAAGGAATTTGAGCAGTACATTGAGACCATTCAACATTCTTCTAATAAGAAAGCTGTTAAAACAATCAATATGCGTGCTTCTTTTAACTTCTTTAGGAGCGGTGGTGCGCTAGCGCCCCACTCCCGACACCACCAGGTGAAATGCAAGGCGCCAAATTCAAAATCCAAAAGTTGAATTATTAAACATTCATCAATATACAAGTGTTAAATAGTCATCAAAAGCTCTGCTTCTTGGCAATATCACAGCGTTGTCAGATTTCAAAAAGGCTTTACGGCGAAAGCACCACATTTGATTGTTTGAGGATAGCACCCCACATATTTTTCCCATTACCATGAATTCATAAGCCTTCACGGTTCACAGAAAACACATTTCACAGCGGAAACAAATCAATTACCTTTTGAAGAACGTCTGCTGAGGGCTTCCCAAGTGTCTAACGAAGACAATCCATGGTTCTTTTGTTAGAAAAAGTAATGTATTATATCCATAATTCTCCATTTGGTTGGCGCGTTATAATGAGAAAATACAGCCTCCACTCGTCCATTGAAACGTAAAGAAAACTCGTTCAACTTATACCTATAAACTTGTCCAAGAACAATCAAACATAATTGTAAATGTATCCTTAGGAACACTTTTATGTATATACAGTATAATATTTCAACCGGAATATAAAAACTGGGCGATAAGAAAGGAAAAAACCACAGAGCGCGCCAGCCGGGAACGCGCATTTACTTCTATTGACATCTGTGTGGCCAATTCCTTATTCGTCTTCTTCTACAATCTAAAAGCAGCTAAAAACAATCAAAACACTTTCTCGAGACTGTTGACATCCAGAGGAAGCAATAGGTACTGCATTCATATGCCCTTATATGGGCATTTTCATAAGCGAGGGGTTCCAAATGAGGCAATGTGTCAAAACCACTTTTTCCAGGACAGAAATTCCTTGGGTTTTTGCCTGCCATATCCATTCTGTTATACTCACAGACAACATGTTAACACTTTTAGAAACTTCAGAGTGTTTCCTATCCAATGGTACTAAATATGTGCATATCCTATTGTCTGGGCCTGAATGGGAGGCATTTTACTTTGGGCACGCCAGGCTCTCCAAAACCGTCACCTCGTGCGCTGCTCCCAAAGAAGTTAACTTGGCTTTCGAAGACCTTAGAAAGGCAGGGTAGGATAGATATACAGTGAGGGAAAAAAGTATTTGATCCCCTGCTGATTTTGTACGTTTGCCCACTGACAAAGAAATGATCAGTCTATAATTTTAATGGTAGGTTTATTTGAACAGTGAGAGACAGAATAACAACAAAAAAATCCAGAAAAATGCATGTGAAAAATGTTATAAATTGATTTGCATTTTAATAAGGGAAATAAGTATTTGACCCCTCTGCAAAACATGACTTAGTACTTGGTGGCAAAACCCTTGTTGGCAATCACAGAGGTCAGACGTTTCTTGTAGTTGGCCACCAGGTTTGCACACATCTCAGGAGGGATTTTGTCCCACTCCTCTTTGCAGATCTTCTCCAAGTCATTAAGGTTTCGAGGCTGACGTTTGGCAACTCGAACCTTAAGCTCCCTCCACAGATTTTCTATGGGATTAAGTGTGTGCTCCTAATCTCAGCTCGTTGCCTGTATAAAAGACACCTGGGAGCCAGAAATCTTTCTGATTGGGAGGGGGTCAAATACTTATTTCCCTCAATAAAATGCAAATCAATTTATAACATTTTTCACATGCGTTATTCTGGATTTTTTTGTTGTTATTCTGTCTCTCACAGTTCAAATAAACCTACCATTAAAATTATAGACTGATAATTTCTTTGTCAGTGGGCAAACGTACAAAATCAGCAGGGGATCAAATACTTTTTTCCTTCACTGTAGGTCTGTAGCAGTTTGGGTCAAGAGTGTCTCCCCCTTTGAAGAGGGGGATGACTGCAGCTGCTTTCCAGTCTTTGGGAATCTCAGACGACACGAAAGAGAGGTTGAACAGGCTAGTAATAGGTGTTGCTACAGTTTCGGCAGATCATTTTAGAAAGAAAGGGTCCAGATTGTCTAGCCTGGCTGATTTGTAGGGGTCCAGATTTTGCAGCTCTTTCAGAACATCAGCTAACTGGATTTGGGAGGAGGAGGAATGGGGAGGCTTGGGCGAGTTGCTGTGGGGGGTGCAGTGCTGTTGACCGGGATAGGGGTAGCCAGGTGGAAAGCATGGCCAGCCATAGAAAAATGCTTCTTGAAAGTCTCAATTATAGTGGCTTTATCGGTGGTGACAGAGTTTCCTATCCTCAGTGCAGCAGCTGGGAGGAGGTGCTTTTATTCTCCATGGACATTATAGTGTCCCAGAACTTTTTTCAGTTTGTGTGACAGGAAGCAAATTTCTACTCGCATTGCCACAGTAATACCTGATGTATTAATATAACTGGCCTTATAAGTATTATGTAGTATTGCACTTGAAATAACCATAGCTAGAATGAATACCTGCAATTACATAAAAGTACATTTTTGTACCTTTTTAGATGAGCTCGCTATACCCTTATTTATTCTGAAAACCGTGTTTGCGTGTCCCACACATGTATAATGGATTCCTTTTGGAGTGCATGACACATTTATCAACAGTGCTTTGGTTTCTACTGGTTCCTACTGATTTGAGAAGTTATAATAGATAATTGTTTTCCATAACTTTGCACAGTGAGTAATCACAACCCCGAAGTGACGTCAGTGAGCATGCCAGCCTGCCGGAACCGGCCCTTTCGTGCAAAAGGTATAAATGATGGGTAAAGAAATTAACACAGTAGACCAGAAAAGTGTGAAACTGCAGCTGCGCGTTTTAAATGGTTTTAACTTTGAATCTCAACACGAGATGGAGACGATAAATAACTCACCTCGTTCATAATTTTTCATATTACATGCACAACCCATAGTATGTGTGTGTAGTTAGTCTTCTTTCCAGCAGTATTTTTAGGCAGGGTAATTTTTGCCTTCTGAGTGCTTTACTTTTTATGCTCTTCTTCCAGTGGCTGCTTGACGGGTGTATCCATCAAAATCACATTTTTCCTCCTCTTCCTATCCCTTGTTGTAATTTTCCTGGGCTGGGAGGTAGCTGGAGAGTTAGCCTGGAAGGCAGCTGGAGAGGTGGCCTGGGAAGCAGCTGGAGAGGCTGGATAGCAGTGGGCACAGTGGGCATGAATCAGAGATACTATGACAACTTCTGCTCCTGTTCATCCATGAATACCCTATTTCCACTACGGTAGCCTACACTACGGTAGCCCCTAGCGTCTTTCTCTCTTTGCAGAATCTGTACAGCGTCACATGACATATGCCATACAACTTTGCAACCGATCTGATTGACTTCCCCTGCTCTGCTACATAATTTGACGCTCTATTCAAAGTGTGGAGAGGTACTCACCTGTTTGTCTTTCTTTTCCATGATCTAGGCATGCTGAAAGTAAAAGAAAACATGTACCAAAGACATTCAGTTTTACTCAGGGTTAGTTGTAACATTTTCTCACAAGCTGTTACAGCTAACCCTGACCCTTGCAGCATTAGCTAGCTTCCATTTTAGCTAAATGTTAAAACATGCATCAAATAACTTGCATTGCTAACTTCAAATATCATTACATATCTCTACACAGACTTGCTATAAACCTGATATAAGTTTGGTGAATGGAACTACAAAGTAGTTGGTCATCACAAAAACAAATTTGGTCAAATTTGGTTACTTTCTTACCTCAAAATCAGATTTCTGTCAATAGAACCTGCAGAGTTTATCTCAGAGATTTGCTTTTTCACGAGGGTTCAGGACTAAACTGAACATGTGCACAGTGAATCACATGATTCTACCTTGCTCCTGATTGGAGGAATTACAAGTGTTACAACTATCCCATGTTACAACCATCGCCAGTCTCCCTTATTTATGGCAAAAAGTATTAAATACAGTAGCTAGTAAATATGCCAGCCAAAATGATGTACTGTAGCAATCACTAAGGAGTTCAGAGAAATGGCATTACTGTACATGCAATCAAATAGATTTTGTGGATGTTTATATACAGGGCTGGCACCAGTTGGATGGGCCTTTGATATCCATAGCCAGCACATTTCTTCACATGACCTTCTGTGTGTGCACGCGCAAGCGTGCTCACAATTTTTTTTATGGTTATTATGGTAAAGACCATAGGCAGCTTGTGAGTTTCAAGTTTGGGGAAGCTTAACAATTATTCTACCATGTCTACCGATCTGCTTGAAAGTTTTGATCATTTTTATATGCGCATTTTCGTGGAACAGTTTCATTTCAATAATAACGTTTTCGTTCCTCAAATTCATTGTCATGTGGTTAATCATACAAATCTTAACTTAAATTATAAAAATCTAAAAGTTTAAATGTAACTACAGCGAGCGGGCCAGCCTCTGCCATTTTGACACATTGATACACTGTGGTCCATTGGCAACTAAAGAAATGAGCGCATAGAACTCAGAGATAGCCTATATGCCAATGCAGCAGCAGGCCTATAACTTCCTTAATAAAATAAGTAAAATACAAATAAAAATAGTTGAAAAAAATCTGGTTCTTTCAATCACATTAATCTGTCTACCTCCCTTTCTATCTGTCTTGACTTGAGCTATTGCTAGTGAAGTACAATATTGTATCAAATCATCAACTGGAACCGGCATGTCACTAGCGAACTTGCAAAATTGTATTAACAATTTGAGCTCGGGACACACAGCTGTTTTCTGTGACGTTCCACTAGATATATGGGATCATCAGATCATGATATTTGGAAAGTGTTGGAAAGATGTTTCAAATACTGAGGAACTATCATTTGCATGGATGTAAAAATACAGACTTTATTTACAATGTGCGAGGTCAAGAAAAAATTACTGAGAAGCTCAGCTTTTTAGTGGTGGACATGGTGAGGTAAGACAATCAGAAAGCAAACGTTGCCAAATAGGCACTTTCCAACATTTGGATTCAGCAGGCCAGGTAGGCCTACTTCAATGCATGCTCAGCCACGAGTGCTCCCTCTATGTTATCATGACACATGCTCATTGGTCACGGAGCATTCCAAACAAAAGACAATGAAAAGATTGACAAAACTCATTAACAGAAATGTATGTAACCAAATGATGAGGGATTAACAGTACATTTAATAGGCCTACTGGTGACATACAGTGCATTTGGAAAATATTCAGAACCCTTGACTTTTCCATATTTTGATACGTTACGGATTAAATATAAACAAATCTCAGCAATCTACACACAATAATAACACAGCAAAAACCGTTTTTTTTAAATGTTGCAAATGTATTTGAAATAAAAAACAGAAATAGCTTATTTACATAAGTATTCAGACCCTTTGCTATGAGACTCGAAATTGAGCTCAGTTGCATCCTGTTTCCATTGATCATCCTTGAGATGTTTCTACAACTTGATTGGAGTCCACCAGTTGTAAATTCAATTGATTGGACATGATTTGGAACGGCAAACACCTGTCTATATAAGGTCCCACAGTTGACAAAGCAAAAACCAAGCAATGAGGTCGATGGAATTGTCCGTAGAGCTCCGAGACAGGATTGTGACAAGGCACAGATCTGGGGAAGGGTACCAAAACATTTCTGCAGCATTGAAGGTCCAGAAGAACAACCATCTCTGCAGCACTCCACCAATCAGGCCTTTATGTCAGAGTGGCCAGACGGAAGCCACTCCTCAGTAAAAGGCACATGACAGCCCGCTTGCAGTTTGCCAAAATGCTCCTAAAGACTCTCAGACCATGAGAATCAAGATTCTCTGGTCTGATGAAACCAAGATGGAACTCTTTTGTCTGATTGCCAAGCGTCACGTCTTGAGGAAGCCTAGTACCATCCCTACGGTGAAGCATGGTGGTGGCAGCATCATGCTGTGGGGATGTTTTTCAGTGGCAGAGACTGGGAGACTAGTCAGAATCGAGGAAAAGTACAGAGAGATCCTTGATGAAATATGCTCCAGAGCGCTCTGGACCTCAGACTGGGGCAAAGGTTCACCTTCCAACAGGACAAGGACCCTAAGCACACAGCCAAGACAATGCAGGAGTGGCTTCGGGACAAGTCTCTGAATGTCCTTGAGTGGCCGAGCCAGAGCCCAGGCTTGAACCTGATCGAACATCTCTGGAGTGACCTGAAAATAGCTGTGCATTAACGCTCTCCATCCAACCTGACAGAGCTTGAGAGGATCTGCACAGAAGAATGGGAGAAACTCCCCAAATACAGGTGTGCCAAGCTTGTAGCCTCATACCCAAGAAGACTCAAGGCTATAATTGCTGTCAAAGGTACTTCAACAAAGTACTGAGTAAACGGGCTGAATACTTATGTAAATGTGATATATATATATTATTTTCACATATGTTTTAGATGCTTTTCACTGACAGCCGCAACTCAATTAGCTAGACATATTGCCAAGCACGCTGCCCAAATTGCGGGATTCCCAAATAGGCATAGGTCTACACACTTATAATTATTTTTTTTTAAATAAGATAATGATCCTATGTGGATAAGTCATGCTCTCTGGTGAAGTATTTTTAATGTTTTTATTTAGACAGGAGTAATTATATAATTTTGGCAAAACATCAATTTACTTCAGGGGAAGCCAGCATCCTAACAGCATCCATGTAGTATCTGATGCTGTCTGGACAGAAATAGAATGACATGCCATACTCTTGCCATACAGCATCAGATACATTGTCTACACATACTGAGACAGAGGGGCGCTGTTTCACTTAATCTGTCACTTGATATATCTGAGGTTGATGCGTCTTTCTGTTGGCGTGTGTCTTGGTCAATTAAATGATCAATATTTCAATATTTTATTTCGATGGGCAAGGAGGTCCGGTAGGGCGGGCCAGGCCCCCAAAGGCCCGCCCATTACGCCAGCCCTGTTTATATATCAAACCACATTTAGGAGAAAACTGTAAACAAAGTGATCATGTACGAGTGTTTTCACAAACCATTAAATCATTAAATTAAACTGAGACTTAGCAATAAGGCATTGCCTGGAGGAGCAGGATAATAATAATAATAATTAGGTGGGTGCTTACAATTGTCCTATTTCACACATGTACAAGTGCAAATTGGAGAATATTTTTGGGGGTATATCCCACTCCCCCAGAGGGTGCAGTAAGAGCTAGGGATCAGCCATTATTGTCAGTGACCATGGAGCAATTAGGGTTAAGTGCCTTTCTCAAGGGCACATCAAACAATTTTTCACATAGTTGGCTCGGGGATCTGAACCAGGGTACTTTTGGTTATTGGCCCAATGCTCCTAACAGCTAGGCTAGAATGACTAGCCACTAGCCAGGCATTACGATTTCATCAGGATCAACACATCTCAAATCCATTCACTTCATTTGATGTTTTACACCTAGTAAATGTGTTGCAAATACCCTTAGAGTTGTTGATTCCTGTGTCATAAAGGCAGGCCATTTTAATATGGATAAACAGTTTTATTGTCTAAAAACCCTCCTGTTTCCCTCATGTATGCCTCTAAAATATGTTTGAATATAATTGTAATGCTTGGGCATGGAAATACAATAAAGTTACAAAACACAAGTGCATGTTTTGGAAATAGTCAATAAAGATTTCTCCAAACTATGTTTAGAAAAAGTTCCACTTCTGTCTTTTCCATCCTTCCATCCGTATTCCCATTGGATTTCATGTGGAACCACCCCAAAAGTATGTTTGGGAAGTAATGCACCAATAGTACTAGCAAAAAGAGACCCACCTACTCCAAAAAGTTTGATTGTCACCTGTGTGAGGGTTGGTGTGAGAGATTACTTGAATGCCAATAATCAGTAGTGTGATTATGATGTAATTGAAATGATGCTTCTTCCACCCACCCAAGAACAACAACAGGGATATCCGTTCTCTCTTGGGGCTTCCCTGCCACACTTCCCCCCTTCTCCACCACACACACACACACNCCCCCCCCCCCCTTCTCACCCCCTAACCATGGCAGGCTGCCCAGTCAGTGGCACATGCAAAAGCCTTTAGAGCAGCAGCTGCCGGGCCCCCAACAAAACTGCATAATAAAACTGTTATTTATAGAGCCGTAACAGCCTTGTAGTTTGTCTTGCACAAACCCCAGAGGAACCGAGACACTCAATCCTCACCGACACTTACTGTGGCAGCGGCAGAGAGAGACTGGGAAGCAGCACACACCCCTTCCCTTGCTCTCCCCTGGCTGCATGTGCATAGCTTCCTTATGCAAACCAGTTCGATTAATAAAAAAAAATCTGCCACATGAAAGCTGAAAAACGTATTAAGAAATGCAGGGGAAAAAAGCATACAACATTTTGTGGTGAAGAAAAAACTCAAACTCTTCCCAATCTTCCTCATGATGTCATTGGGAAAAATCTGTAACATTATTAAAATATACGCAAAGAAAAAGAAGAAGAAGAGAAAAACTTGTGACACCACACTTGCGGCATGGCGAAAAAATGTGTCCCTCGCTTGTTAAATTTAAAAGAAATTGGCTGGTGGGATAAAAATGTTACGTAGATTAAAAAAAACTGCTCGACATGAGGTAAGAGTAGGTTTCGAGAGAACACGCGATGGGTTGTTGGATCGACACCGTCTGTACGAGGCATACTCTGTTGATGAGTTTGATGGAGTGGACTCCTTCCATGAGAACCATTGTGCTCCCCAAGTTCTCACACTAGGGAGCCGGAGTGTGAGTGGGATTTTCCAGAACGAACCGCCGCTGAAACCCTCCATTAGTTCATAGGAAGGCTCAGTGAGTGCGGCCTGCGTCTGTCCTTCCAAAGCGTGGGAAACAAAAACATCCCTCCTGCGGCTAGCTCTGTGGCCACCAGGGCCGGTGTACCTGGAAAGGAGCATGGAATATGTAGTTGTGTGCATGTAGTTGTGCACATGCTGTTGTCGTGAGGGCGAAATGACTGGAATCTGGCAGACTCTTGCATGACCTTAGCAGTAGAACAAGTTCTTTCATCTGTCTATCAGACTCGGTATCTGTTTTTAACTCAATGTATTGATGGCAACATATACTGTAAGTGTTGACATTGAATGTAAATTTGGTAGAATACTCAGGAAGATGCTGCATGCAGACTAAAGTAGGGCTATTCTCCGGTCCTGGAGGGCCAAAACCCTGCTGGTTTTCATTATTCCTTCCTTCAGGGATCTAGGACAGCAAGTAAGTGGACTCTCGGATCAATCAATGACATTATTCATCAACTAACTACCAGGTAGAAAAGAAAACCAGCAAGACTATGGCCCTTGAGGACCAGCAGGTGAATAGCCCTGTTGCACAGTATACAGATGCAAAGTAACAATCATAATGCAATGATGACTAATATGCAGTGGTGTAAAGTAACTAAGTAAAAACAGTTTGAAGTACTACTTCAGTAGTTTTTTGGGGTAGCTATTTATTTATATATTTGACTTCTTTTACTTATACTCTTATTTTATTTGACGCCTACATTTTTCCTGACACCTTAAAGTACTAGTTACATTTTGAATGCTAAGGCAGGACAGCAATATGGTCCAATTCACACACTTATCAATACAATGTGGTGTCATACCTACTGCATCTGCTCTGGCGGATTCACTAAAAACAAATACTGCGTTTGTAAATTATGTCTGAGTGTTGGAGTGTGCCCCTGGCTGTCTGTAAAAACAAAACAAAACAAAAAAACTAATTTTGCATCATATGATTCAAAATGCATCATATGGGAATGATTTCTGTATTTTGAAAGTTACATATCTTGAAAACTTGATTGCTGACAAGCAGAACATTTTGGGACTATGTCAACAATGGACTAAAGAAACAAATATGAGACAAGTATGACAATTGAGTACTTTTTCCACCACTGTTCTTTAAGTGACTAACTTTTACTTGAGTCATTTTCTATTACCGTATGCTTACTTTTACTCAAGTATGACAATTGAGTACTTTTCCCACCACTGCTAATATGCTACATTTTTTCATCATTGACAAGTCACTGAAGTGCTTCTGTCCACTAGAGCATGAAATAAAGATGGAGAGCAGTCATACACATAACAGAGAGCTAACTATTAATCAGATGTGATCTTGTATCTCTTAGCCAGCATGGATAGAATGCAAGAATTTACAAATATTTGCAATATTCTAATAATTCTCATGTGCCAACGTATTGCCACGGTCCATTCCATGGTGGAACTTGCACTCCTGTAGATGTGAAACATTTGGATGGTGAAAGAACCAGAAAAGCAAGGTGAAGAAATTCAGGCATTCTTGAAAGTATTTGAAAAATATTCGAAAGAGAGTATTATGACCCCCTCCGGTTGGTGCAATCCTATGAGCGTTTCCACACCACCTGTTGACAGGGAATCATTCACTCCTGATCAGCCTGGTTCAAGACCAATCTTCTCTCTTGCCACAATGGGTCCTTGTCTTAGACAACGTTTGGCAAGCTCCCGGGTATTCGGGTGTACGGCCCTGAAGCATGCTGGTCCATCATCGTTGTGCGCGGTGCAGTACCCGAGCAGTAGCCAGGCGCACTGTTCGAATCCATCAATGTCCACCTTCGGTCCAACCTGGGTTTCAAGGAGGGAGAGAGAGGGGGGTGGGGCATTTTCAGAGTGAAGGTCATTTTCCTCTCTAGTAGTCAATAAGATAGTGACAGTGGCCTTCCAACTCAAGGTCCTATTCAGTATGGCTGAACACTGGGTCAGCCGTAGCTTGAGGTTGAAGAGAGACGGGCAAGTAACTGGAGGTTTGCCTGTTCGAATCCCAGAACTGACGGGGGAAAATATGGTGTAAGTGAGCTGGGAACTGAAGGGCTGCTGGCATCAGAATAGCAGGTGCCACCTACTGCTGTTGAGCCCTTGACCAAGGCGCTTAACTTCAAACCTGCTGGGGCAATGCTCTGTGGCTGAGAATTTGCTTCCAGCCTCCTCTGTGTGAATATATGTTGTCCAGGTGATTAGGAATAACGCAAGACAGCAAAAAGACACATTTTGGATTCACATTGAACCATAGATTTGTATTGGGTTGTGTTCTGTTGGGATTGTATTGTATAGCCTACAGTGATAGTTATCCAACATGAAATGATAATTGAACTGAAACCACACTACAGATATTTTTGGGATGAACTACATACCCACTAGGCACAGATTTCAGGTCAACTTCTATTTTTGATTTACACTTGGTTGAGTTGTCAGCTAATGTGAATTCAACATGAAATCAACAAAAAATGTCACGATGACATTGGATTTAGGTTAAAAGTTGGGTGAAAAAAATAGTAAATTCCCTAACATTTGTGACTTTTTGCAAATTCAATCAGTTTTCCACGTTGACTTAACATCATTACATTTACTTATTTTGTTGAAATGACGTGCAAACAGCTTTGATTCAACCAGTTTTTACCCAGTGGGTAAGGTTGATGATTTGTGTTGAAATGTCAAAGAAAGATCTGATGTTCTCCCGTTTTTTTACATAATGAACACCAAATAAACCACTCGCTGGACTAGAGCCCTTGTATGCAACATGGATTACATGGTTCAGTAGTGTCATCCTAACAGAAAGAGAACAATCAATTTACCCTCAACCTGAATGATATGATAATTTTGGAAATGTTGTGAAGTGAGGCCTTGCCAATCTTTAAGACCAAAGACAATTTGAAGAGAAACTTTGGGGGAATGAATGTTTAGTCCTTTGGTATTTCAAGACAGCAAATACTGCCACTCTGTGTTTCAAAACAGATGGTGCTTCGACAGAATGCGTCAGTAGAAATATTCACCTCTCCAAAGCTCATCATATTGCTCCTGAATATAATTTTAGACATTTCCACCCTTAGATCATTGGTCGGGCAGAGTGTTGTATGTTTTTCAAATATAGATAGAATCATTTCATATCGCTGCACTTGCAATCGACAGCAATGCATTAGTGAAGTCAAGCGCGCAGGCACCTGCGCTTAAGAAAAACACGCACTGCAGTGTGCAGGTGTCTCACAAAAGACAACGGGTTTACTTGATGACAAAGTGATACGCCAACAGAATAATTTAAGTTGTTTTTACAAATCACCGTTTTTGAATTACAGCCCTAACGTGTCCGATTTGACAACGTTTCTTTCACTCAATGTGTTCTTGCGCGAAACCAGGAGGATGCATAGGCAAGTGGGGGATATTCACGTGGTATCCGCTGACCGCTATGTCACCTCTGTGGCATCAATGACGTTTGTGGGATCTGACACGCTTGATAAATCGAATGAACCATTGTATTTCGAGCATAGGCCTATACGTGTTTCAAATCTAAATCACACCTCTAGTCTTCTGATCTGACCCGGTGGATTATAGCTCAATAACCCAACTGGGTCAAAAATAATCCAACGTGTGTTCTGTCCATTATTTACCAAGTGCTGGGTTGTTTTTAACCCAGCATATTTTAGAGTGCAAATTGAAGCCGTTGTATATATTTTTAATTCAAGTTTTGGGGGCTCATATTTTAAAGTTACACCTTAGTAATGATTTCCCCAGGAATTAACGGGCATGTTGGTGCATAGGCTAATGTGTTATTATGCGTTAAACTCTATCGAGAGCAAATACAGCTAAAGGGACGAATAAATAATAAAAAACATGTATTTTAGTTTTACAATTATATAATTCAGGCCTGCCAAGACAGCACATCTTTTGGAATTGTGTTTGATACACTTTCCTCCACAATATGGTAATGCTGAGTGGGCTAATCATTCCACACAAACTCTGTTGCATCTAACAAGTTAGGTCTTGATTTCTTTGGAACTCATTGTCCAACCTCATTTCATCGCGGTGGGCGGTTGGCATTTTAATATAGTCTCATGTGTCTGCCAATGTCACACTTCAACAGTTATGAAATACATATAATTTCTCATTTTCAATCAGTTGAGTACTGTTTTGGATTCAAACCAGTCCTAGTGGCGCATGGTATAACAATAATGTAATATATATTTTTCTCATTAATGTAAGCCACAATGACCAGTCTGTGTGTCATTTAATTAATCATATAGCATGACGTGCTCCTCAAGCCGCAGGTACGGGTAAAAAATACGAAATTGGCAAGGTACAGGAGGGAGGGAAGACCAATACGCAGGTGGTCATGACATCAGCAGTGGCTGGCTATAAAGTCGCGAGTACTAATTCACAGTTAGAGTAGCACTTGGGAAGCTTGGAGTAAGGACAGACAGAGAGACCTAGAGGACCAATTGGTTAACAACCGATATAACTAATCCTGCACAGAGGAATCCTTTACAAAACTTGACAGAATGAACATCTCGCATTTGGTAGCTTGTGGACTTATGATCACTCTGCTTTCAGTGAGGACAGGAGCGAAGCCTCTGACACCGGCGCAACAGAAGGTGAAGTCACTTCATTGATGTGCGGCTGCAATTTGTGAGCGGCATGCGTTCTTTGTTATTTGCGATTTTGTGGAGAACAATTTTGCATTATGCGCAAATATAACTCTAGTTTTGTCCACACTATGGTGCCCCAAAGAACATTAACAACGAATGCAAGTGTATAGGCTACTGGCAATGTATATCTTGGCATGCAGGCTATAATGGCTTTACTTTATCATAGACTATAGACTACTGTTCCTTTTTTAACGCGGGCGCTTTAATAGTCATACTATTGTTAAATGTAAAGACTATTGCATTTAAATTACACTGGTCATATTGATTATATGGGTTTTGTATGCTACTCAACGTGCGCATAGGCTATTACTAGAAGGAAAGGCTTGTTTATCAGGAAGATACATGGAGAGATATGCTACTGTGTTTTACACAAATCTAAAGCCTACTTTCTTCCTTGAATCATTTTGATATTCATGCTGGTACCCAAGCGGGCCTTGAGAAGCACTCGACTGGACATCGGATATGAGGACACGGTGGCCTTTACGTCTAACCAAATTAGCTTTTGCGCTTCCTAAAGGTAATATCGATGTATAAGGCAATCATACATGTCATTGTACTGCGTATTTTAAACCAGAAAACGTATTTTCTCAAACGTTTGGTCATGCGAGCGCGATGGTGAAAAAGGCGCATCTGCCTTCAAGAGACTCGTAGCGCAGATATTTCGGAACTGGACATTCTATGCACGAATAGTCCTAACACTATGTAGCAGTAGGTAATTAATATCCTACTGCACGTGCACCTGTCTGAGACTAATTTCTGGCCAGTGACCTTAT
This sequence comes from Hucho hucho, assembly GCA_003317085.1. NCBI lineage: Eukaryota > Metazoa > Chordata > Actinopteri > Salmoniformes > Salmonidae > Hucho > Hucho hucho. Next base: position 656,461 of record QNTS01000348.1, read on the forward strand.
TCAACCAATGTACACACCGTTTCCCACACGTTAAAGTGCAACTGTAGCCTATGATAACACCCATATTGAGGATTTGGTTTTAAAGGATAGGCCAATTAATTGCAGCATTTAATGTGATTTCTATTCAGTAGCCATTAGCTAAAAGTGACGGCTGCTGACGGCTGCTGAGGGGAGGATGGCTCGTAGTAATGGCTGGATCGGAGCAAATGGAAGGTCATCAAACACATCTGATGCATTTGATAACATTCCACTAATTCCGCTTCAGCCATTACCACGAGCCTGTCCTCCCCAATTAAGGTGACACCAACCTCCTGTGCTACACAACGAGCTCTGACCTGTCTTTTGGTGTCTCCGGACGCGAATCAAGTGTAGACAGCACTAACATTATACTAGATGTAGCATAATTGCGTAACGTTTGATATGGAATAAACCTAATTACGTTTTATAGGACCAGTTGAAAACGAAACTGTTGAGAAAACTGCAGGATAGTGAATTCCCAGATGGGCTATCTGCTGACAGGTGCTTACACAAATCGTTTGAATTAAGATTGTAGTATCTAAAGCGGGTGTCTTGTTTCTGTGTCCCAGTCTCTTAGAAGTTTGTTGGGGGAGGAGCTGTCGGAGTTCCTGGCGTCGGACGAGAGAGAGCGGAGGATGGAAAACTTGCGCTCCCGGGTACGATTGCTGCGGGACCTGCGCATGGAAACTCGCGCCAAGGGAATGTGGGCGCGCTTGCTGAACGACCAGCCCAGCGCACGGAGACACAAACCTAACACCAAGAAAGGGGCCGTGGCCCGGAGTGGCTGCTTCGGACACAAAATGGACAGGATAGGCACTATTAGCGGCATGGGCTGTTAGAGATGGCGCATCGAGACGTATCGGTAAGTAACCTAACCCCCCGCTGCATACACCTTTCTCTATGGGCAATTGCACATCCTGGGATTAAATCGGGAAGAACGTCCATCACAACTACCTTATGATGGGAGACAAAAAGGCGACCATGTGAAAACAACCTAATTTGAGGACAGTTCCATAGGCCTTTGCTACAAAATCCCCAATGTAGGCTAACTCCTGTGCACATTTCAGATGAGACACCCATAGACTACAGACTGAAAGAGTTGTGTAGAACAGTTTGCAGAAGCCTAAATGTGACCCTCTGCCTTGATTTGGTCTTATGTAGCAACATTTGAAATAGTGATTTTTACATTGGTTAAAAGTAGAGACTGAGAGCTAGAAAATTGTATAGCATACACTTCAGTTGAGAAAATGGGAAAGTAATTCTGATTTGAAAGTTAATAAACTTGTAACCCCACTTTTGAGAAAATGGCCCTTGAATGTTTTGGTACCCCTACTGGAGAGCTCTTCTTTGTCTACACCCATTCAGCATCATTCACACTCTCTTAAGCCTTAGCCCCACCCATCTCTTTAAGGATTCACAAGTGAGGCCATGCGTGAGGCCAGTTTATTTGTGAGGCAGTTTATTTGTCAGGATACAGAAGGTGTAAACGGTACAGTGAAGTGGTTACTTACATAGTAGCAATATCAAAAACAGAAAGTGTCCAGATAAAAATATTTTATAAATATTTTATCTCATTATTTGATAACGCTTACCCGCCATACTTGTCTAAATTGATTGGTCATGTGAAGGAAATGCTATAACCACCCCCCGGCCACATCTAGCTAAGTGGATGGGTCACTACTGTCTAGACATGTACACATGTTCATGAAATACTATTGATGGCCGTAATCACCCCCAGACACACCTGGCTAACTTTATGGGTCATGTAATAATCCGGCCGAAGTGGAGTCTTTTGTTTAGACATGTAGCTAGCTAGGTAGCTAGCTAGCTAAACAATCAACCGGCATCATCCCAACTTATACTACTACCAATACAAACATTGTCATAACTGTAGTATGAATCTGCAGGTAGCTAAAGCTAACAAACTAGGTTCAATGTTAGCTAGCTAACACTAGGCTATAACAAGCAATGCAAATGGATTTCTGATTCAGATAATATTACTACACAGATCATACACATAACGCTAGATAGCGAGCCACAAGCTAACATTTGCTAGCTAACTAACAGTACACTTTAACTTGCAATAAAAATGACTTTCTGACAAAATGTATATCTGAACATGTAGCTAGACTCTTACCGGTATACATGGACGAATGCTTCACGGCAAGACTGGAACCATTTAATTAACTCTGTTTTGTTTGTAGTTACATCATTTTTTGGCCAGCGTTTTGTCAAGTGACTCCGGTTCACACTGACCATGCCGTGTGCACAAAGTAAACCATCACTTTTTCCAACTGATCTGTCGAGAGCGCCTGCTACATTCAGGGCATCAATGTTGTTGTAGCAAAACGTTTATAGTTCTCGATGGCTAACATTATATCTTAAAAAAACGGTGCGGTAGAGAGGACTGTCAACACATACTGAACAGCTCACGTTATAGACAGAAGCATGCTAAATGGCAGAGAGTCCAAACTCATCTCCCGGCATATCCAGCCCATGCATTATCTCAGCCAATCGTGGCTAGCGGGAAGGATCCTGTCTTTTTCCGTGGCTAAACCAACTAGGCTTGTAATTTAACAATTTTAGTCTTATTTATGGATGGAATACACGTTTGTTATTAAGGCACATGAAAGTTCACGTGTTCCAGAAGGTATTTCTGCCAAAAATAAAACATTTTGTTAAAAGAAATACATGTTTACTTTCAAATGCCTCTCCTGTGAAGTAGTGATGTGCGACATACGCCTATTTTCCTGAAATGAGTCACAAATGTCCATGTTTGCCTGTGGAGGTGATGAGGTGGCCACTTGTGAGCCTGTTAGTGGCCAAAGGTCAATCTGATGTGTGAGGTCAGTGGGGTCACTATGGAACATGTTGCAACTTCAGTAAAGCAGTAATCCTACAGCCTAATCCTTTTGGTTTAGCCCTACTGACTACTACAAGCACATCTTATTGAGACTGCATTAAAAAGAAGGATAGAAATTAACTTACAAATGCATCTGCTTCTTGATTGAAGTCATGAATCAATTCCCAAGCAGTCGCGTCCATCTATATGCTCTCTGCTTATGCATTTATGTGGGACAGTGTGAGAGCAGTTCAGGGTAGAACAGAGTGTCCCATTGATGCTCTATCAGAACATCATGCTGACTGCGCTCTCAGGACAAAACCCCAGAATGAGATCAGGAAGTCCCTCTTGAAGTGTTTGAAGTTCGTGGGAAGTAATCCAATTGAATTGGCCGTACTCATTGCAGTACATCACCATAGGTAATCATAGCTGTTGGCTGAAGTCAATTGGACGGATGTGAAGACAATGAGGACATGTAGATGTCAGTGTTAGGCCATAGGCCATTGATAAAGTATTAAGCATAATGCACTGTGTGCACGTGATGAAGCCATTGGCCAGTCTCTATGTATGTGTGTGAGGGAGAGAAAGAGAAATAGAGAGAGAGAGAGAGAGAGAAGGTTCCTCTCTTTGTAGATGGATGAACAAACACTTACACACAGACACACGCACGCACGCACGCACGCACACACACACACACACACACACACGGCACCCTAAATGGAATGTTCCTGGAAACCCTTTTTGCTAACAGTGAAATCCTGATGGGGAGGTGTGGCACCTTCCTTCGTCCTGACTCATATACTGTTCATATGTGACTAAGTGCGTGTGTTTCTTGGGCAGATACCTCTCTTCCTCCCTTCATCAACTTTAAAGTGAGAGGAGGACAGAAGGAGAGGAGTATTAGGCAGTCAATTCAGTATTGTGTGAAAGGCAAAGGCCAGACATCATGTGGTTGTTTGGAGTGAGTAGAGCAGAGTGGTGCAGTGAGACTTTGGTTAGAGAGCTTGTTTTAGTGAGGGTGACACGTGATCCCCTTTATCTTGTGGTAACATGTCCATATCTACATCCAGTTTTATTTTAACAGAACCATCCATCCAGAGTTTTCAGTGGACAAAGCCATCTAACCATGTTTTTTCCTCTCCCCTCTCCGCACAGCATTCAGACGATGGGTTCGACAACATGGATTCAGTTGGTCCTCGCCTGAGGGAAATACCTAAAAAGTGACGGATTTTCAGTATGAAAAGCCACCATGACCAGCATTTTTGAGGACTGAGACAACAAGGATAAAACCAACCCATATGTATAACATAAAGAAAGACCAACACACACTACCAGATGGCGGACAGTGGTGTAAAAACTAGAAACCGCAAAGCTGTATATTGTTGCTCCTGCTGTAAATTCATGTACTTTCATTCCTGCATATATGTATTTATGTTTTAAAAACTATTTATATGTTTATAAAATAGATATTTATAAATATTAGTTTTATTTATGTAACATTTTGAAATGGATGCAAACTGCAGGTAAATTCCGTTTGTAACCTTTTTTGTCTTAAATAATAAATGTTTTCAAAGTGATGAAAGAAAAAAAAATCCATGCACTTACGAGTCTCCTCCCAGTTTTTGTATATGGAGAAAACATATAGTTTCTGGTAAAATAAACTATGGGTTTGGGGTGAGACTGAGGCGTTATTCAGTGATAGTGCACCACTTATGTAGGCCCCTCAGTTCTCTCTATTAAGTGGCCCCACTGGGCACCAACTGGTTAAATCAACGTTGTTGCAATGTAATTTGTCAACACATTGTGATGTGGAATCTATGTGGAAAATACATTGGATTTGAAAAAAGTAATAATTGAGAACTGTTGTTTTGTGAAATTCTGTTGATTTTCAACATCGACAAACCTTATATAAAATATGTTGAATTTGTTCCTCTGAAACAATGTCAGATCTTAAACGAAATACGCACCATGAGAAAAAAACTTTAGGCTGGAAAGTTAATCTCTCTACAGCTACCCTTTTGGGCTCCCATCGAGAGTTTTAACCAATCCCAGCCCTGCTTAGCTTTGATATTTGTCACTGTCTATTACCAATGTGCTATCGTGAGAATGATTGTTGAGAAATATCCACTTAATAGTTTCACTGTTGCAATCAAATACATTCCAAAGTGTAGGTTTAACAGAGCAAATTAAATTTGACCATACTTTTTCAATCATATATCGTCAATGATGATATTTAGGTCTATATAGCATTTGGGAAGCCATCAACAGCTATTGTTTCAATTCAGACCATGATTAAACAAAAATTAGACAGTACATATAGGGCTAGGGTTAGAACTTGATTTCAAATGGAATTTACAAGTAAAAAATTAGGTTAAAGAATAGGACTAGATCAAATCAAACTGTTTTTAAAGTGCATTTAAAGTTTGATTTGATTTAACTTTAGTCATTAACTTAGATGATTGGTGGAAATGGAGACGTGAATCCAACATATCAATTATGAATTATTATTAATTGTAGCCAAACTGGAATTAAAGCCAGACTCAGTGGTAAAGATGGAACTAGCCAAGCAGAAAATACATCTCCTTCAAATGTTGATATTTGGTTGCGTTGGCAAGCAAACACTATTTTAAAATCTTGTCCATGTTCTGTTATAATCTGCACCTGGCAAACCAAGAAGAGGACTGGCCACCCCTCACAGCCTGGTTCCTCTCTAGGTTTCTTCCTAGGTTTTGGCCTTTTCCTAGCCACAGTGCTTTTACACATGCATTGCTTGCTGTTTAGGGTTTTAGGCTGGGTTTTTGTACAGCACTCTGTGACATCAGCTGATGTAAGAAGGGCTTAATAAATACATTTGATTTGATTTATTCAATATCACTTTTTCAGTACAGTAAACGGTATATGAATTTGTCGACAAGTTAACAAATTATATGTTGGATTCACTGTTCCACCTCAACCAAAAATAAAGTTGAAGAAGAGGAATAAGCCAGTGACTCGGATGCTATCCAAGCAGTAGATCTCCTTTAAATGTTGATATTTGGTTGAGTTGTCAACCAAATATAACAAAACTCAATATTGCCTTTGTAATACAGTAAATATCCTACAAACTAATGTAACAATATTCATTCAACCTTAAAATTAGTACCATATCATGGCCACACTTTGAGGTTGCTGTAACAATAAATGTAATCGTAGGAAGCATGCATGTTCAAGATAGCATGCAAAGGTCGCAGGTTTGTGGGAATCTTCAGAAATGCTGTAATAATCTACAACGGCATTGATCACTTACACCATATACTTTCATTTAATCTCAACTGCAATCCAGGTCATTTGGTTGTGCTATTAGATGAAGCACAGTGATAACACATTAAGTTGTTGTATAAATAAACAAAATATCGGATATTTATTGATATTTGAACTTTGTTGTGTTTTTAAATGGTTAAAAGAGCAGTGATAACAAATTTAGGTGACAACTATGCCAAAAAACCCGACATTGATTTTCCAATGGAATTTGGTTGTGCTTTAGATGGTTGAAAGCATAGTGAAAACACATTGGGAATTTAACAAACTTCTGGCTCTCTTTTTGATAGGGTGAAAATAGATTGTAATCTCGTTGATCAACCAAATATTACCAAATTCTCCACATTGAAATTACGTGGTGTACCCAGTGGGGGGGGGGGGGGTTTGGTAACAGGATTTCAAGAGAGAATGCAATGTTTCTTAAATTTAATGCTCTAAAAGTATCCTAAACTAAATATAAGTGTTAATATTAGTTGGCTGGGGTCATTACTTCAACATTATTGTGTTTTGATGTATTTCTAATATTTATAAGACTTTTTCTTGTGATGTTTTATAAGACCATTTTGTATCTGTTTTACAAGAAATTAAAGCCTAATTCCACATTTGTAGGATGGAAAATAGTTGGAAAATGGATAGATGCCTTCATTTAAAAATAAATATAGACTCTTATCTTTAATTTCACACCTAATTTGACATTCTTCTATGAACGTCACGTGTTGGTGCTCATGGGTGCTTTTACATGGAAATTACCCTTATCGGAGTTCCACCGGCAACTAGTTAAAGGAATTTATTTGACGCTAGAGCCATCCAAATCAAGAATAAGAAAGTATCATCAAATACAAGTGGATTGAAATCCTGTTGACCACGGAGATAACTAGGTAATCTGTTAACACTGTATGCAAATAAAGTCAGTACTTCAAATATACTATATCTATGCTACAAATTGTTGTATGACAGTAAAGACACCCTAAGTTTGCTTCCGAAATGTTTTCAAGTAACTTTTGAACGCTGTTCTTTTTTTACTGTGTTGAAGATAAAAAGAAGGCAACACCAGCCACTGTCCTTTGTTTTAATATTGAGCATGAATTTGTATTTTAAAAACATTACAGAAACGACTTCCCATAGCTTGAGACCTTAGCGGTGTCATTTAGTGGGTTAGGCCAATAGTTTAACTTCTGCAGTGTGACTTATCAAAGAAACATATAACATGTCGTTTTTAAAACTGGGGTGTATTTAGCTATGGAAATAACCTTTATAATGCAATGGATTTTCCTTCCTTTAACAGTTATGGCATCGGATGTTCAATCCATCTGTTTATTTTTCAACCAACCTTTACTTAGGGATACTTCCTTAATTGTAGACTTGGAAGGCAATGGTGTCTTCTAAACTCCCATGAATAGCTAGTTGCAGGTGGAACTTTGGAATTTTGAAGAGGCTCCGTTATTAAATTAAATAGTATCTTACAAATTTTTCGGCCATGAAATCCAACAATGTTTATGCCGCCATCTTTTGGATCTCTGATCTTCTCTCATTGATGGAGAAAGGTGGGTGCCACCCCAAAGTGCACGTCATAAGCGCAACTAAAAAATTAAGCATGGCTTTGAATGACTCTTACCTTGCTCTTTGGCTCACCTGAAAATCATGGTTGTAAAATGTTTTTGCAACAAGTATATTTATAAAGAAGGTCCCTCCCTGTTTCATTCTGTTTGCTTCCATTCTATTTCGTTTTATCTTTGTTTTGGTTCCTAGTGAATACACCTATGGTTTTGCTAATTCAGTCGATTTGCAGTGTATAAAGGGTGGCAGTTATACTACCTGTTTTCAGCAAACCACTTTTTATATTTCAGTAAGCCTCTCCACTACGCCAAAAAAACACTCCAAAAGTCCTTATTTTTTTATTTTAGTGTACTTTTATCATTCATTTGATAGGCTTGTGTTGGGAACCTTCAGCATTTTGAGGCTCCCCTTTGCTCCTGTAAAAAACTAAGGGGTAGCATACTGCTGCTACTGTAGTCTTATCTGCTCACAAAGAGTAATGCACAGATTGTAGCCTCATGTGGCAGGTGTCTAGGCTCTCCAGTCACATGGATGGTGAGCGAGTCTGATGTGCATCAAAGAGGTAAACTACAGTATACATGAGTGGTGTTTCTTTGCTCACTGCTGCCCTCCTGTGTTTAAATATCGCAATGTTGAACGCTTGACTTAAATGCCTCTGTACAAGGAAACCGTTATGTTTATCTATTGCGGATTGCAGGGTCGTGATCATTAAGCTCCAAATGGAAGAGAACGAACTGAAATAGGGAGGGACTACCTGGACTTTTTTATAAGATTTACAGTAGAAGTGCCCGTCCAAGACGGCTCACAGATCAAATCATGTTACATCTAGCATTGCTTTAAGTGAACTGATCATGTGAACGTCATACGTCATACTTAAAAATCTTAGCTAGGAAATTAGCTAGCTAGACAAGCAGTCATCATGATGAATCATGTAGACAATCTACTGGCAAATCCTTTTCAATCATTGTCATGTGAAGAGAAATGACTGATAAAATGTAGGCCAGAAAACGGTTGAATACATTGACCATGCTGTCAATCCAGCATGACTTCAACCAAAGAATGCCAGACTATCATGCCAGACTATCGTGACAAAGTTTGATGACAAAGTTTGCCCTCAACAAGGACTGCTGTGCCACCTTCCTGTTCAAGTGAGCACAGCACAACAATGGTGTGTCCAAAAATACATTTTGTATGCTGCTGCATAAATAATGTAAATGCCAGGGAGATACGCATGTATACTATAGCTAAGACAGTATTACCAAGTGTATGTTGTGTAGTAAGCTGTTAGTAGCCCATGTGTCTCACCCTAAGAATTTGGTCCCTCTCCCTCTCAGAACTTAGCCTACTGTTCTAACTTGGTGGTGCACATGTAGCCTATAGTCTGTTTTAGAGAAATGTCATCATTGAATGTTGTAAGAACTTTCATTGTCTGCTTAAATGCGGGGGCCATTCGTGTATAGCCGTAGCACAATTTTGGTGACCTTATTTGACCTTTTCTGCTGTTTTTTGAGACATGGTTCAATCACACCCGGAGACACTATTATTTACAATACCCTGTACTTAAAACATGAATCATATGATAAGAAAGTTTATGTTCCACTTTCAATATTCTACCTAGGCAGTTGCATGCTTCATGTTCAACACCTATGTATTCATTTCTTCATACAACAAACCTAGATAGTTGTTTAAGGTCTATTTAGGGTAAACCGTTTGATACACTGTATGGCCAAAAGTGTGTGGACACCGGCTCGTCGAACATCTCATTCCAAAATCATGGGCATTGATATAGAGTGGGTCCCCCTTTTGCTACTATAACAGACTCCACTCTTCTGGGAAGGCTTTCCACTAGATGTTGGAACATTGCTGCTGGGACTTGCTTCCATTCAGCCACAAGAGCATTAGTGAGGTCGGGCACTGATGTTGGGTGATTAGGCCTGGCTCGCAGTCGGCATGCCAATTCATCCCAAAGGTGTTCAATGGGGTTGAGGTCAGGACTCTGTGCAGGCTAGTCAAGTTATTCCACACCGATCTTGACAAACCATTTCTTTATGGATCTCGCTTTCTGCACGAGCGCATTGCTGAAACATGCTGAAACAGGAAAGGGCATTCCACAAACTGTTGCCACAAAGTTGGAAGCACAGAATCGTCTTGAATGATATTGAATGCTGTAGCATTAAGATTTTGCTTCACTGGAACTAACGGGCCTAGCCCAAACCATGAAAAACAGCCCAGACCATTATTCCTCCTCCACAAACTTTACAGTTGGCACTATGCATTCGATAAAGGTAGCGTTCTCCTGGCATCCGCCAAACCCAGATTCGTGCATCGGACTGGCAGATGGTGAAGCGTGATTCCCAGATCTAATGTGTTATATTCTCCTACATTTATTTCACGTTTCCACAAACTTCAAAGTGTTTCCTTTCAAATGGTATAAAGAATATTCATATCCTTGCTTCAGGTCCTGAGTTACAGGCAGTAAGATTTGAGTTCTGTGCACTCTCACTAGATAGAAGTGTGTGGTGTGGTGTGGTGTGTTTCAGTGGCAGATGTTCTGAAGGAAATAGACAAAGATAGTATCAGCAATTCTCAATCAGATGAGACACACCTGGTCTCATTCATTTATATATGTTACTTAGATTGAGAATGATTTCCATATCTGTTATTGCTCATGGTGTAACTATGTGCTGTTGATTTTAAACACACAGCAAAAAAAAAGATGCTACCATTGCTGCGGGTGCCGTATAGACACAGGTGGTGAATATTGCATTCAAATTGAATTTCATTCATAAATGTCGCCACTTATTTTATTGTGTGAATATCTTTATAAGTTATGCATACTTCATGTTAATATTCATTACCCTAGGTCCTTCATTCCCGAACGTAAAGTCGCCTGACCCTAGCAGGAAGGACCAGAGAAAAGTGTTGGTTTAAGGAATGACCTCGTAAAATTGTCTCCACCTGATCGGTTTCACCTGTCTTGTGCTTGTCTCCACCCGCCACCAGGTGTCTCCCATTTCCCCCCATTATCTCCTGTGTATTTTTTCCTGCGTTTTCTGTTTGTATGTTGCCAGTTCGTCTTGTCAGGTCTTACCAGTGTGTTTCCAGTTTTCCTGTTCTCAAGTTTTGTTTCTAGTCTTCCCGGTTCTGACCTTTCTGCCTGTCCTGACCCTGAGCCTGCCTGCCGTCCTGTACCTGCCTGACTCTGACCTGGTTTACGAACCTCTGCCTGCCCTCGACCTGCCATTTGCCTGTTATAATAAATATCTGAGATTCAAACTATCCGCCTTCTGTGTCTGCATCCGGGTCTTATCCTGAGCCGTGATTGTACGAACTGGCCCTGACTGACCCAGCAGACTCGGACCAGCTCTGCAATGCTATCTGCCTCCCCCGCCTGTGCAGGGTTCTTCTTTGTGGAGAAGAAGGACAAAACCCTGCGCCCGTGTATCACCTACCGGGGCCTTAATGACATCACGGTGAAAAACTCGCACCCACTCATCTCCTCGGCTTTCAAGCCTCTCCAGGGGGCGACTATCTTCTCGAAGTTGTAACTTTGGAACGCCTACCATCTGGTTCTGATACGGGAAAGAGGCGAATGGAAGACAGCCTTTAACATTGTTAGCGGGCACTACGAGTACCTTGTGATGCCATTCGGACTGACCAACGCTCCTGCAGTGTTCCAGGCCCTGGTCAACGATGTGCTCCGTGACATGTTGAACCGGTTTGTGTTTGTCTACCTCTACGACATCCTCATTTTGCCCTGTTCAGCTCAAGAGCATGTCCTCCACGTCCGACAGGTCCTCCAGCGTCTCCTGGAGAACCAGCTTTTTGTGAAAGAAGAGAAATGTGAACACCATCGCCCCACCATCTCCTTCCTAGGATACTGCAGGAAATATTCATATGGATTCTGACAAGGTGAGAGCGGTGGTGGATTGGCCTCACCCCACATCCAGAGTGCAGCTGCAACATTTCCTGGGATTTGCTTATTTCTACCGCCACTCTGTCTGGGGTTACAGCACCCTCGCTTCCCAATCTCTCAGCACTCACCTCTCCCAAGGTTCTGTTCATGTGGTCTCCAGCAGCTAACCGGGCGTTCTCGGACGTCAAGCATTGATTCACTACAGCTCCCATCTTAATCCATCCGGAGCCGTCCGGTCAGTTTGTGTTGGTGGTCGACGCCTCGGATGTCGGATCGGGGGCCGTCCTGTCCCAGCGTTCTACCCAGGACCAAAAGCTTCTTCCCTGCGCTTTCCTTTCCCATCGTCTTAACCCCACTGATAGAAACTGTGACGTGGGAAATCGTGAACTACTCACAGTTAAGATGGCGCTGGAGGAGAGGAGGCACTGGTCAGAGGGGGCGGAATATCCATTCTTAGTGTGGACTGACCATAAGAACCTGGAATATCACCACACCGCCATGCGCCTCAACTTAAGGCATGCTCGATGGGCCCTGTTATTCACTTGTTTTAATTTGACTAACCGGATGTTTGTCTCGGACTTGTTCCCCGGTCCTGGAATGGGCACATTCCTCTAGACTTACCTGCCATCCTGGCTCCCGTTGGACGACAACGTTCTTGGTGGCCCACCATGGTTCCTGATGTCTCCGCGCCTGCACTGTGTGTGCGCAGAACAAGATGGACCATGGAGAATAACCGCTCTCTGTTCCTCACCGCTCCTGGTCCCATATATCCCTTGACTTCATTGGTCTTCCTCCGTTCAATGGCAACACCAGGTTTTCCAAAGCAGGCCATTTTATTCCCCTTCTCAAGTTACCCTCAGACAAGGAGACGGCCCAGCTCATGGTACAGCACGTCTTCCGGTAGACATGGTCTCCGATTGCAGTCCTCAGTTCTCATCCCAGTTCTGAAAGGCGTTCTGCACCCTCCCCTTTTCATCCCCAATCTAACAGCCAGTCGCAGCGAGCCAATCAGGACCTGGAGACGGCCCTTTGTTGTCTCTGCCAACCCCACCACCTGGAGCCAGCAACTTGTGTGGGTGGAATAAGCCCACAACACCCTTCCCTGCTCGGCCACTGGTCTCTCACCCTTCGAGTGTTCCTTGGGATATCAACCACCTCTCTTCCATGAGCAAGTGGAAGAAGTCAGCACACCCTCTGCTCAGATGTTTGTCCGCCGCTGTCACCGTACCTGGAAGAGAGCCCGGTCAGCTCTTCTCAAGACCACCTCCAGGTATCGTCTCTGGCAGAGGGTATGGCTTTCCACTCGGGATCTGCACCTCCGTGTGGAGTTCTGTAAACTTTCCCCCCGTTTTATCGGCAGTTTCCCCATCTCTAAAATCCTTAGCCCCTCTGCTGTCTTCTGTTGCCCCACACCCTCCTTATACATCCCCTTTTCATGTGTCGATGATTAGACCTCTGTCTCACATCCCTTTGTCTCCTGTTTCCAGACTTCTGTGTCATATGAACACACACACACACACACACACACCAAGGATTGCCAGGGTGAGTACACTGAGCAGTCGGGAAAAGCTCATATTGTGCATTTCGTGACTGAATGCAACAAAAAAGAAACAGCACAGCGACATGATCACACAGTTCACTCTCCGCCTGTCAATCACACTCTCGCTCACTCACTCATGCACTCATTTACTCACATAGTTTAGCTTTATGATTATTCTCATTTAAGGTAATTGGGCCTCTATTTCAGGAGAGGAACCACATGCATGACCGATCCGGTCCCAGCAGCGCAGGCCCAGCTCTAACAGTGGTCCTCCCCACAGGCTGCCCTGTTCCGCTCCCCTTTGGCACCAGCTTTTGCCACAATAGAAGAGTTCTTGCTGGATACAGGTAATTCAAATGATATCACACACATACTTATGTGTGCAGGCGCTAACTCATTCTGACACACACACACACACACAAGCACACACTTGAATTAGGTTAGTGTATAGTAAAGGCTTTGTCATTAAAAAAATATTGTTCCTCTCTTTCAGATCTGTACTCCTCTGCCAGCCACACCACCACTGCCCTTGACATCTTCTCCACTGGGCCCGTCAAGAGATGAGGTTGCCTCTTCATCTTGGACCACGGCCGATGGACAGAACCCATTAGAACTGCCAGTGATGTCCTACTAGCCAAAAACCATGGAGAGAAAGAGATCCTAAAGTGGGTGGATCTGTTTTGCTCTTAAAAGCCCAAAGCTCAAATGGGACAAAAGGCCCTTGTACTTTATTGGTCTTCCAGGGCTATACACGTTTGACATTATGCCTGACAAGAGGCACTCTGATTGGGATTCAGAGAATGACTTACACTCTTAAAGGCCCAAGGCCCAAAGCCCAAATGCCCATAGCCCAAATGGGACAAAAGGCCCAGCTCTGCCCTGGTACTTTATTGGTCTTCCAGGGCTATACACGTTTCACATTATGTCTGACAAGAGGCACTCTGATTGGGATTCAGACATTGGATTACTCCCTTGACAAGCTAACCTTACAGGCCCAAGGCCAAAGGTTAAAAGGCCCAAAACCCAAAGAAGGCCCAGCACTGCCCTGGTACTTTATAATGCTTCCAGGGCTATACACCTTTGACATTATACCCGGAAGAGGAACTCTAATTGGGATCTCTGAGAATTGCTACAGCCTGGGAACCAAAGTGGAGCATTAGAACCATGGTTCTGAGGGGCCCACAACCCTCAGTGTCCGTTTCTCAATATCCGCACAGGCCGGGAAGTCTGCCACGGCCCCAGTCTCTCTCGGACATGGATCTCTGTTCACCGAAAACCAGTTTCTGAAATTGCGCCGGTAGTTCTCTGGTCCACCCGGACCTGAGTGTGTACATTACCGGGCAAGCCGCATTATCGACATAAGCCCTGTCACTCACAGGGCTTCCATGTTGCTCCACCAGGTGGGGTCAAATCGCACAACCCCCAAAATCAACTTTAACCTTTAATAACTCAAAAAGGAAAAGTCCAATCTGGATGGGGTTTTTTTTGCACGAAGGGGCACACATAGATGCGCATTTCCATCTAATTAAAACCGTTTTACATTACATTTTTATAATAGAAAATTGTGTTAGAAGGTAATGAAAATAAGTACCGGGGGCGGGGGAAATAGCTTCCGGGTGGACTGGGTCCTTTCTGACCAAGAATAACTGTAGCCCATAACGAGAGAGGGTACAAGTTCAGATCTGGGACCTCTAACCCATTGGGAAGTATTTTTAATAATTTTCTGAAAAATCTGAAAAATGTTCTCAAATAATTCAAAGTACACATTTCTCTCTTTTGCTCCTGTCCAGCCCTGCACCTGGTATTATTTTTGGGTTACCAGGTTCATGGTTCTTAATTATTTCAGGGGGGTGATGGAGGTCCATGCTCGGGTAGGGAGCACCCTCTAGGGGGTCCACCACCCCACCACCCGGAATTGTCCACAAGAGGGGGCCACTGGACATTTTAAGCTGTTTTATGCACATTACATGGGAACACAATGTAAGTCAATGACAGAGCTTTGCTGAAAAACCAGCTTCTCTCTCATTGTTCAACTTTCGTCCAGCCGGGACCTCCAGGCCTCTTGGCCTACGCTCCCTGACTGGGTAACACTCCTCTCTCCGGACCTGAGAGTAAGGCTTACTCCCTGGAACTACTGACCTCCAGGGATCTTGGCCTACACTCCATGTCCGAGTAACATGCCTCTCTCCGGGCATGAGAGTAGGGCTTACTCCCTGGAACCTCAGACATCCAGGCCTCAAGGCCTCTACTCACTCTCCGAGTAACATGCCTCTCTCTGGGCCTGAGAGTAGGGCTTACTCCCTGGAACTACCGACCTCCAGGGCTCTTGGCCTACACTCCCTGTCAGAGTAACATGCCTCTTTCCGGGGCTGAGTCCCACCCGGGGCCACACCCACCTCCATAACCTCGCACACCAGGCGAACCAGGGAACCCACACTTAAGCACCCTTCCTCAGACACTAAAGTATATAGCCCCGCTGTTACGAACCGCGTGCACCTGGTCACCCAAAACAGGCTTCGTCCACCTGGTCACCCAAAACAGGCATTGTGCACCTGGTCACCCGAAACGGCCTCTGTGTACCTGGTTATCAACTCGCTTTCCGCCCAGAGACTAAATCCAAACGTATAGGTAACCAGGTGCTGATGGAACGTTCAACCCGGGTCTCCACCTTTACTATCCTGTTTGCCCTCTCTCTCTCTGGGCCTCTGGCCTCTTGTACGCTGACCCTTTCTCATGCACCTGGTTATTAAGTCACACATGGGTTACCAGGTGCTGATTGAACGTTCATTCCGGGTCTCCACTTTTACTATCCTGTTTGCCCTCTCTCTCTCTCTCTCTCTCTGGGCCTCTGGGCCACTAAGTCCAGCCGTGCACCTGGTGTTATTTTCAGTACACCTGGCAACCCAGTGTAAGTCAATGACAGAGTTAAACTTCTCTCTCATTACACTAAGTCCAGACTGTGCGCCTGGTGATTGGACGGGTTACCAGGTGTCTCCATATTACCTTCTCTGCCCTGCATGCCTGTATGGAGGCCTGCCCTCTCTCTCGGTGCACCTGGTACCCTATAACACCCTGGTCATTCAGACCCCCAGGCCTCCATACATTGTCAACCATGGCCAAATGACACACAAAGACAAGGGTGAATTTCAAATAAATGTACTTTATCAGTGAAACATGGATTGATTTGTCCCTCAATTAGTGACCGGGCCCAGCAGGCGTTACGAGGCCAGAGAGTTTCCAGAGAGTGACACATATGGTCGGCCACAGTTCCCCGGTCTGTAACTGACCCTTGATTAAAGTTAATTGTAGCAACACTTCGTCGAAGTGTACCGAAGGTCACTTTACTTCCAATGCCGAACTCTGCAAATATCTGGCCCACATACTCCCCGAGATTACCGTACGTTTTCCCGCAGGACGTGAAAAAGAACAGTTCTGTGTCTGAGGTGAATCCACTCAGATGAGGCCTGATCTGATGGAAGCGTTTAAGCCAAGTGTATTCCTCCTCCGACATCATTCTGCACTCCCCGAAGCTGTAGTTTGTTTTGTGGCTTGCAACACACATCTGGTAACCCCAACTTTCCGGGGTTACCTCTGTAAAATTGGTGAACATGGTGACTGGGGATCGTCTAGTGCCATTAAATAAGGCCAACCGGTTGGACATGAGAGCCGCAAACCTACGTCTGTCAGAGCAGTGGCTCGGACCTCCAGTCTACTGAGAACCGAAGGAATAGCTTGATTACTTAGCTCGACAAACCGGCTTAACTCCGCAGCACTGAGCACCTCGTCTCTACAGCGTTTCTGAAATGTTGCCCTGTGCGCTGCCTGGGTCTGTCGTGAATCCCGATCCATCTTTGCCAAGCAGAGTAACACCTTTCTAATTCCACTGCAGAAGATACTTCATAAAACTTCGAACATCGGCCCGGTAGATTTTTAACGTGGATGGTGCCAAACCACAGTCTTCACATTGGCCATACCACACAGACACACGTCTGTAATTATCCAGGGAACACTGTCCTTCATCGGCCTTGCCCTCTGACATAATGCGGAGGAATTCCCATACTCGGGATAGGCTGGTGTGACTATTGTCAATCTGTTTCACTGAAGGGTTTTTACCCAGAATGAAGCTTTCATATTCAGTCAAAATTCCATTCCCCTGACCTCACCGTCGACTTCATCACTCTCGCTCTCCGATGGCTGCACCGCCGCCACCACCGCCTGCTCACTCTTGTCCCCCAGCTGCTGCTCCACCACCGCCGACTGCTCACCCTCGTCCACCAGCTGCTGCTCCACCACCGCCGACTGCTCACCCTCGTTCTCCCTCGGCTCCAGCCCCGTTCCACCACCGTTGTTACGCTGCATATACTGCCCTGATTCGGGCTGCTATCTCTCAGTTGAATGCCGGCTAGATTGCATAGCATTAGTCCATTCGAAAGTACCAGACTTAATCCATGGGCGACTTTAAAATGTCGGTCTATCCGCCCGATATTCAGCTTGGAACAAAGCCCACAGTCACGTTTTTGTCTGCTGTTCATAGCTTCTCTCTCCTGCCTTCCTGCGTGCGTGTCTCTTTGTTTGCTCCACCGACTGACAAACTAACCCTAACCCTTACCCTAACCCTAACAGTGGGAGTGGGTGGGGGCCTAATTAAGAGAGCTGGAGGGGCCACCGACACGAAGCTCAAATAAAAAATTATGTATTTGATTGCTCAACCTGGTTTTGTCTTTTTTATATTTCGTACTGAATTTTATTATATTATCCACTTTAGCATGGCATGTAATCCCTTCACCCCCCCCTTTTTTGGGGGAATTTCTAATTATATACTTGATCTGGTATGCATGCTTTATTGTGATTTTATTTGAAATTTGGTTTAAAGACCAACCCTTTACTCCCAGGTTTTTATTGATGATTGTCTTCCTCCTGTTTTTTGAATTGTTGTGAGTGACCCCTTGG
Organism: Hucho hucho; assembly: GCA_003317085.1. Classification (NCBI taxonomy): domain Eukaryota; kingdom Metazoa; phylum Chordata; class Actinopteri; order Salmoniformes; family Salmonidae; genus Hucho; species Hucho hucho. The sequence goes on from QNTS01000348.1 coordinate 674,581, forward strand.
AGCTCTCGGCCTCTCATGTCCTCCCACTTTCTCCAGACCGGTCAAATGTACAGGGCAGAAAGTTGCAATAGGCCCGTGCAAGGTTTGAAACAAATATAAACATTAACCCTAACCCTAACCTTAACCATTCTAACCCTAACCTATACCATCTCTAACCCTAACCCTAACTTTAACCATTCTAACCCTAACCTTAACCCTAACCTTAACCATTCTAACCCTAACCTTAACCCTAACCTTAACCCTAACCTTAACTCTAACCTTAACCATTCCTAACCCCAACCCCACGGACGGACTGTTTTAAGCCCAACCAATGCAGTGGGCAACCATGGGGTCTACAACTTTGGCCGGGTGCGCCCGGACCCCCCTGGCCCGCTCGTCAATGTTGTGGAGTGCACCCATTCCCTTTCCCCCCCTTCGGCTTCCACGTGTCAGAGATGGAAGTGGATCAACTGACTCAAAACTAGAAACTAACCCTAACCCTAAACCCTAACCCCTGACCCTGACCCCTAACACTAACCCTAACCCTAACCTCAATCCCAACCCTAACACCGAGGGTTGCCATAACCTTGGGTCCTCTGTAGCCCTCGGCATGAGCCATGGATAAACTCAGGGGTACCACAACCATGGCCCCACAAAAACCCAACATCAACATCAACTCCACCACCACAACCACTGAACCACTGAGGACTCGACGACAGGACACTCGGTGTGGATGCATAGCAGCCGACAGGTGTGCTACGATCCTGGAAGGATGGGGCACTGTTGGTTTCCGCCTGTGGAACCACAGAGGACTTAACAACTGAGTAACTTGGGACGGATGCTTGTCAACCGACAGGGGGCGACGATCTTGGAAGGGAGTGGCCCTCTATGGTTTTTGCCTGCTCAAACACTGACAACTTAATGACAGACCAACCTGGTGTGGATGCTTGGCAACTGACTGGGGGTGACGATCCTGGAAGGGAGTGGCCCCCTATGGTTTTTCCCTGCTCAAACACCGTAGACTCAGGGATGGAACAAGTAACCTAACCAACTGACGGAACTACAGTTTAGCGAGAACCTACACCTTCACTCCACCATCGCACCCCACAACCAACTGGACACGGACGGTTACTGGTGGATGGCGGACCAAGCGTAACATGGGTTGGACTACCCTGGCTGCAACAAAACACCTACCCCTAAAGTCCCGGGCTAGTTGTGCCCGGATCCCCAGGGACTCCTGCCCGGCAAGCAGAGTGCTCTCCCCCTCGGTCTCCGCATGGCTGGACAGCGTTGAATCGACATTGGGTATTCATTACAATAGAACCTAACCCCACTTAAACTTGATTCTTATGGGTCTTAATACCATAAGCAGAAAATACAGTGCATTCGGAAAGTATTCAGACCCCTTCCCTTTTTGCACATATTTTTACATTACAGCCTTATTCTAAAATGGATTTAAGAAAAATAATGCTTCAATCTACACACAAAACCCCATAATCACAAAGAGAAAACAGGATTTTAGAAATGTTCGCAAATGTATTAAAAATAAAAAACAGATACCTTATTTACATAAGTATTCAGACTCTTTGCTATGGTACTTGAAATGTACCAGTCCTGTTTCCATTGATCATCCTTGAGATGTTTCTTCAACTTAATTTGAGTCCACCTGTGGTAAATTCAATTGATTGGGCATGATTTGGAAAGGCAGACACCTGTTCATATAAGGACCCACAGTTGACAGTGCATGTCAGAGCAAAAACCAAGCCATAAGTTTGAAAGAATTGTCCGTAGAGCTCCGAGACAAGATTGTGTCGAGGCACAAATCTGGGGAACGGTACCAAAAAATGTCTGCAGCATTGAAGGTCTCCAAGAACACAGTGGCCTCCATCACTCTTAAATGTAAGAAGTTTGGAACCACCAATACTTTTCCTAGATGGTCACTCTGACAGAGCTCCAGAGTTCCTATGTGTAGATGGGAGAACCTTCCAGACAACTATCTCTGCAGCACTCCACCAATCAGGGCTTTAGGATAGAGTGGCCAGACAGAAGCACTCCTCAGTAAAAGGCACGACAGCCTACTTGGAGTTTGCCAAAAAGCACATAAAGGACTCTCAGACCCTGAGAAACAAGATTCTTTGGTATGATGAAACCAAGATTGAACACTTTGGCCTGAATGCCAAGCGTCACGTCTGGAGGAAAGCTGGCACCATCCCTATGGTGAAGCATGGTGGTGGCAGCATCATGCTGTGGGGAGGTTTTTCAGCGGCAGGGACTGGGATACTAGTCAAGATCAAGGGAAAGATGAAAGGAGCAATGTACAGAGAGATCCTTGATGTAAACCTACTCCAGAACGCTCAGGACCTCAGACTGGGACCTCAGAAGGTTCACCCAACAGGTTCACCCAACAATGACCCTAAGCACACAGCCAAGACAATACAGGAGTGGCTTCAGCACAAGTCTCTGAGTGTCCTTGAAAGGCCCTGCCAGAGCCCGGACTTGAAACCAATCGAACATCTCTGGAGAGACCTGAAACAATCTGTGCAGCCTCCCAACCTGACAGAGCTTGAAAGGATCTGCAGAGAAGAATGGGAGAAACTCTCCAAATACAGGTGTGCCAAGCTTGTTTTTGCTTTGTCATTATGGGGTATTGTGTGTAGATTGATGGGGGAGGTTGGGATTAGGGTTACAATATAATCCATTTTAGAATAAGGCTGTAACGTAACAAAATGTGGAAAAAGTCAAGGATTCTGAATTCTTTCCAAATGCACTGTATATTTCAATTTCCTTCCAGAATCTCGGTCTCCAAGACCTTGATTAACATAAGCAGAAAATATATTTAAATGTCCTTGCATAATCTCGGGCTCACAGTCATGATTACCAAGAGCAGAAAATATCTTTCAATTTCCTTCCCAAATAATGTGCATTTTCCAAACACATATTAATATTACCTTTAAATGTGCCTGCTAATTTTACCCAGTTTGTGGATGAAGAGGGCACGGAACAGATAGCCACCTCCATCAACCAAATTGTTAAAGAATTAAAAAAAATTGAAACAACAAGAAATCAGGCAGAACTCATGTATCAGCAATAGGAGGTTTATTCGAGCAATTGCAAGAAAGATCACTCTCTCAGGATGAACCCGGAGAGTAACTTTCAGGATATACCGGAGAAGATCTTGATTATTTACAAGTTAGTCAGTCTTTCTATATTCCACCTACACTTACATGAGCGATAAGGGATATTTAGCTCTACTTTCTTAAAGGATAAAAAAATATAAAAGCAGGCTCTAAAATAGGGGAGTTATAAGATCTTTAGAGCCTCAAAAGCTGTGTTTGCTTATTGATGTCACTTGTTAAATCCACTTCTAACTGTGTCATTGAAGGGGAGGAGACAGGTTAAAGAAGGATTTATAAGCCTTGAGACAATTAAGACATGGATTGTGTATGTGTGCCATTCAGAGGGTGAATGGGCAAGACAAAATATTTAAGTACCTTTGAATGGGGTATGGAAGTCGGTGCCAGGAACTGCAACGCTGCTGGGATTTTCACACTCAACAGTTTCCCGTGTGTATCAAGAATGGTCCACCACCCAAAGGACATCCAGCCAACTTGACACAACTGTGGGAAACAGTGGAGTCAACATTGGCCAGCATCCCTGTGGAACGCTTTCAACACCTGACAAATTGTTGTTCTGAGGATAAAGGTGGGAGGGGGGTGTGACTTAAAACCTGTTCGGGCTAGGGGGCAGTGTTCGGAGGTTGGGAGAGTCTGGCGTGCCCAAAGTAAAATGCCTGTTACTCAGGCCCAGAAACTATTATATGCACACAATTAGTAGTATTGGATAGAAAACACTCTGAAGTTTCTAAAACTGTTAAAATAATGTGAAAACCCGAGGAGTTTGAGTTGTTTGGATTTTGTGATGTCACACTTTTTCCATTGACATGCTATTGAAAGCAGGGGATCTAGCTCCCAGATTGCAGTTCCTATGGCTTCCACTAGATGTCAACAGTCTTTAGACAAGGTTTCAGGCTTTTATTTTGAAAAACCAAGGAGTAAGAGCTGTTTTTGTCAGTGGACTCTGGAGAGGACTCTTCTCTTTGACGCGCGACTGAGAGCGCGCGCTTTGGTTTTTTCCTTTTCTATCGACCAGGATATTATCTGTGTGAAATATTATCGTTTATATACATATTATGGTACTTGAGGATCGATTAGAAACGTTGTTTGAGTTGTTTGGACAAAGTTTATAAATCAAATCAAATCAAATTTTATTTGTCACATACACATGGTTAGCAGATGTTAATGCGAGTGTAGCGAAATGCTTGTGCTTCTAGTTCCGACCATGCAGTAGTATCTAACAAGTAATCTAACAAATTCACAACAACTACCTTATACACACAAGAGTAAAGGAATGAATACGAATATGTACATATAAATATATGGATGACCGATGGCTGACCGGCATAGGCAAGATGCAGTAGATGGTATGGAGTACAGTATATANCATCCAATTATAATTATTAAAGTGGCTAGAGATTTGGGTCGATGGCCGAACGGCATAGGCAAGATACAGTAGATGGTTTAGAGTACAGTGTATACATTTGATATGAGTATGTCGGATACGTAAACATTATATACAAAATTGTTTAAAGTGGCTAGTGATACATTTGTTACATCCAATTCCTATGTTTAAAGTGGCTAGAGATTTAAGTCAGTATGTTGGCAGCAGCCACTCAATGTTAGTGATGGCTGTTTAACAGTCTGATGGCCTTGAGGTAGAAGCTGTTTTTCAGTCTCTCGGTCCAAGCTTTGATGCACCTGTACTGACCTCGCCTTCTGGATGATAAACGTGAAGCGAGGCTGCCATCTCTGTCGGCGCCATGCTACTGATATAGGTAACGTTTTAACGTTTTCTATGTCTTGTATATTGAACGAGTGGAATGGTGGATTTCTGAACAAAACGCGCCAACCAAACGGAGCATTTGGGACATGAAGAGGGACTATCGAACAAAAGCACCATTTATTGTGTAGCTGGGACCCTTTGGATTGCCATCAGAAGAAGATCTTCAAAGGTAAGCAATTTATTTTAACGCTACTTTTGAGTTTTGTGACACCTGTGCTGGTTATGTTATTATGCTAATTGAATATGTATGCGGGGCGCTGTCCTCAGACAATCAAATGCTATGCTTTCGCCGTAAAGCCTTTTTGAAATCGGAGAACGCTGTGAGATTCAAGATTCTAAGCTTTTGAATGGTGTGCAAAACTTGTATTTTCATGAATGTTTAATATTACTATTTTTGTAATTTGTATTTGGCGCTCTGCATTTTACTGGATGTTGTCGCAGCTGGGACGCTAGCATCCCCCCTAGCCCTAAGAAGTTAATATTAGGAAGGTGTTCCTAATGTTTGGTATACTCAGTGTTTTTTTATTTAACTAGGCAAGTCAGTTTAGAACAAATTCTTATTTACAATGACGGCCTACACCAGCCAAACCTGGATGACGCTGGGCCAATTGTGCGCCGCCCTATGGGACTCCCAATCACGGCCGGTTGTGATACAGCCTGGATGATGTTGCAGGCATGCTCGAAAAATATGCAGCGGGATCAGAGAAACACTCTAATATGTGCCTAATTCAGTTTGCATCAAAGTACCGCACAAAATCTCTAAAGCAGGTTTAGGACGATTCCAACCTCAAGAATAAAGATATAGGATGAACAACTGAATTAATTTACCTTGCTGTTACATTATCTGCCATGGTGTAACGAAAATTCACTAAAGCATCCAGATGGATCATACCAGTCTTTGTTCCAGGAGCATGAAGAAATAATCAAAGCCCAAATGCAGCACTATGAACCTAATTCCCAAGAGATTCAGGAGGTGCTGGAGTCTGAGGAAGTCCATGCTGAAGACAATGTACCCATCTGGATTGAACTAGTATCAGATTATGGAGAAGAAGATGATGAGGAACCAGCTTTACCAAACAATGCAGACGTACCACCCTTTGCTAAAAATCATAGGTCTCATAGCGTGACTTCATCACCCATGATGATGGCAGATTCAGTTCATTATAAATAACCACATTGCCTTTTTCAATGTTGATCAGATCTAATTTCTGCAATATGTTCGTAAATGGTGCTTCATTGTTGTTACTGCTAATTGTCAGAATCCTGAGCTCGATGAGCAATTCTTTGTCCATCTGAGTGGAGGAGCCGGTGTTGGTAAGACTCATCTCATTCATGGTATTTATCAGACTGTCAGTGGAGAAATATAGGCCAAGATCCTGACACCCTCACAATTGCACTGACCGCATCAACTGGTATGGCTGCCAGCCACATTGGTGGAACAACACTTCATTCATTATTTCAACTCCATATCAGGCAAAGGAACCAACACAGTTAGTATGAAAAACACAAGGTCGGAAAAAAATAATCAGCTAAGAACCAATGAAAGATTCTTGTCATTGAAGAAATGTAAATGATTGGCATCACAACCTTTGACCATCTACTGTAAGTCTGCAAGATGTCTTGGAATGTCCTGGCACACCTTTTGGTGGAGTTTCAATCAGCACTGTTGGTGACTTGTGAACTGAATCCTGTCGCTGATCGACCAGTGTATTCACCACCATCAGGTTATGCTGCACTGACAGATTTTCTATGGGCTCAGAACTTCAAACTTCATGAACTCAATGACATCACGCGTCAGAGAAACGATCAGGAACATGCTGAGGCTCTATCCCAAATTAGAACTGGAGACTGGACAACAGATGACCTGCAAATGCTGAAAGACCTTGAAAAGACTGACACCATTGGGCTGGATGAATGAAATATATTATATATACAAATGTATGTGGACACCCCTTCAAATTGGTGGATTCGGCTGCCAGGTGTATAAAATCGAGCACACAGCCATGCAATCTCCACAGACAAACATTGGCAGTAGAAGGGCCTCACTGAAAAGCTCAGTGACTTTCAACGTGGCATCATCATAGCATGCCACCTTTCCAACAAGTCAGATCGTCAAATTTCTTCCCTGCTAGAGCTGCCCCGGTCAACTGTAAGTGCTGTTTATTCTGAAGTGGAAATGTCTAAGAACAACAACGGCTCAGTAGTGAAGTGCTGGGCCACAAAAGCTCACAGGACGAGACCACTGAGTGCTGAAGTGCGTAGCACATCAAAATCATCTGTCCTCGGTTGCAACACTAACTATCAAGTTCCAAACTGCCTCTAGAAGCAACGTTAGCACAAGAACTGTTCGTCTGGAGCTTCATGAAATGGGTTTCCATGGCAGAGTAGCTGCACACAAGCCTAAGATCACCATGCGCAATGCCAAACGTCGGCTTGAGTGGTGTAAAGCTCACCGCCATTAGACTGGAGCAGCGGAAACGCATTCTCTGGGGTGATGAATCACGCTTCACCATCTGGCAGTCCAACAGAATCTGGGTTTGGCAGATGCCAGGAGAACGCTACCTGTCCGAATGCATAGTGTCAACTGTAAAGTTTGGTGGAGGAATAGTAATGGTCAGGGCTATTTTTCATGGTTTGGGCTATAGGCCCCTTAGTTCCAATGAAGGGAAATCTTAACGCTACAACATACAATGACATTCTAGACGATTCTGTGCTTCCAACTTTGTGTCAACAGTTTGGGAAGGCCCTTTCCTGTTTCAGCATGACAATGCCGCCGTGCAAAAAGCAAGGCCAGAACAGAAATGGTTTGTTGAGATCGTTGTGGAAGAACTTGACTGGCCTGCACAGAGCCCTGACCTCAACCCCATCGAACACCTTTGGGATTGATTGGAATGCCGACTGAAAGCCAGACCTAATTGCCTGACATCAGTGCCTGAACTCATGTAGTGTACCTTATAAATATATACAGTTGAAGTCGGAAGTTTACATACACCTTAGTCAAATACATTTAAACTCAGTTTTTCAAAATTCAGAATAATAGTAGAGAGAAGGATTTATTTCAGCATTTATTTCTTTCATCACATTCGCAGTGGGTCAGAAGTTTACATACACTAAATTAGTATTTGGTAGCATTGCCTTTAAATTGTTTAAAAGTTGGGTCAAACGTTTCGGGTAGCCTTCCACAAGCTTTCCACAATAACTTGGGTGAATTTTGGCCCATTCCTCCTGACAGAGCTGGTGTAACTGAGTCAGGTTTATAGGCCTCCTTGCTCACACACGCTTGTTCAGTTCTGCCCACAAATGTTCCATAGGATTGAGGTCAGGGCTTTGTGATGGCCACTCCAATACCTTGACTTTGTTGTCCTTAAGCCATTTTGCCACAACTTTGGAACTATGCTTGGGGTCATTGTCCATTTGGAAGACCCATTTGCGACCAAGCTTTAACTTCCTGACTGATATCTTGAGATGTTGCTTCAACATATCCACATAATTTTCCTACCTCATGATGCCATCTATTTTGTGAAGTGCACCAGTCCTTCCTGCATAAATGCACCCACACAGCATGATGCTGCCACCCCCGTGCTTTACGGTTGGAATGGTGTTCTTCGGCTTGCAAGCCTCCCCTTTTTTCCTCTAAACATAACAATGGTCATTATGGCCAAGCAATTCTATTTTTGTTTCATCAGACCAGAGAACATTTCTCCAAAAAGTACGATCTTTGTCCCCATGTGCAAGCCGTAGTCTGGCTTTTTTATGGACATTTTGGAGCAGTGGCTTCTTCCTTGCTGAGCAGCCTTTCAGGTTATGTCGATATAGGACTTGTTTTTCTGTGGACATAGATTCTTTTGTACCTGTTTTCTCCAGCATCTTCACAAGGTCCTTTGCTGTTGTCCTGGGATTGATTTGCACTTTTCGTTCATCTCTAGGAGACAGAGTGTGTCTCCTTCCTGAGCGGTATGACAGCTGCGTGGTCCCATGGTGTTTATAGATGAGTTTTGAATTGCTCCCATGGATGAACCAGACTTGTGGTCTACACATTTTCTTCTGAGGTCTTGGCTGATTTCTTTTTAATTTCCCATGATGTCAAGCAAAGAGGCACTGAGTTTGAAGGTACACCATCCACAGGTACACCTCAAATTGACTCAAATGAGTGGTTTGTGGAGTGGTTGAAAAACTAGTTTTAATGACTCCAACCTAAGTGTATGTAAACTTTCGACTTGAATGCTGTTCATTGACTATAGCTCAGCATTCAACACCATAGTACCCTCCAAGCTCATCATTAAGCTTGAGGCCCTGGGTCTCAACCCCGTCCTGTGCAATTGGGCCCTGGACTTCCTGACGGGCCGCCCACAGGTGGTGAAGGTTGGAAACAACATCTCCACTTTGCTGATCCTCAACACTGTGGCCCCACAAGGGTGCGTATTCAGCCCCCTCCTGTACTCACCTGGTTCACCCATAACTGCATTGCCATGCACGCTTTCAACTCAACCATCAAGTTTGCAGACAAAACAACAGTAGTACAGTGCCTTGCAAAATTATTCATCCCCCTTGGCGTTTTTCTTATTTTGCTGCATTACAACTTGTAATTAAATAGATTTTTATTTGGATTTCATGTAATGTACATACACAAAATAGTCAAAATTGGTGAAGTGAAATGAAAAATTTTAAATGTTGAAAATAATTAAAAAAAATACGGAAAAGTGGTGCGTGCATATGTATTCAATCCCTTAACTATGAAGCCCCTAAATAAGATCTGGTGCAACCAATTACCTTCAGAAAGTCCACCTGTGTGCAATCTAAGTGTCATATGATCTCAGTATATATACACCTGTTCTGAAAGGCACAGAGTCTGCAACACCACTAAGCAAAGGGCACCACCAAGCAAGCGGCACCATGAAGACCAATGAGCTCTCCAAACAGGTCAGGGACAAAGTTGTGGAGAAGTATAGATCAGGGCTGGGTTTTAAAAATATCAGAAACTTTGAACATCCCACGGAGCACCATTACATCCGTTATAAAAAAATTGAAAGAGTATGGCACCACAACAAACCTGCCAAGAGAGGGCAGCCCACCAAAAGTCATGGACCAGGCAAGGAGGGCATTAATCAGAGAGGCAACAAAGAGACCAAAGATAACCCTGAAGGAGCTGCAAAGCTCCACAGCGGAGTATCTGTCCATAGGACCACTTTAAGTTGTACACTCCACAGAGCTGGGCATTACGGAGTGGCCAGAAAAAAAGCCATTAAAGAAAAAAATAAGCAAACACGTTTGGTGTTCGCCAAAAGGCGTGTGGGAGACTCCCCAAACATATGAAAGAAGGTACTCTGGTCAGATGAGACTAAAATTGAGCTTTTTGGCCATCAAGGAAAACGATATGTCTGGCGCACCTCGCATCACCCCGAGAACACCACCCCCACAGTGAAGTAGGGTGGTGGCAGCATCATGCTGTGGGGATGTTTTTCATCGGCAGGGACTGGGAAACTGGTTAGAATTGAAGCAATGATGGATGGCGCTAAATACAGGGAAATTCTTGAGGGAAACCTGTTTCAGTCTTCCAGATATTTGAGACTGGGATGGAGGTTCACCTTCCAGCAGGACAATGACCCTAAGCATACTGCTAAAGCAACACTCAAGTGGTTTAAGGGGAAACATTTAAATGTCTTGGAATGGCCTAATCAAAGCCCAGACTTCAATCCAATTGAGAATCTGTGGCATGACTTAAATACTGCTTTACACCAGAGGAACCCATCCATCTTGAAGGAGCTGGAGCAGTTTTGCCTTGATGAATGGGTGAAAATCGCAGTGGTTACATGTGCCAAGCGTATAGCCCGAGAGACTTGCAGCTGTAATTGCTGCAAAAGGTGGCTCTACAAAGTATTGACTTGGGGGGGGGGGTGAATATTTATGCACGCTCAAGTTCATTTTTTTTGTGTTATTTCTTGTTTGTTCACAATAAAACATATTTTGCATCTTCAAAGTGGTAGGCATGTTGTGTAAATAAAATAATACAAACCCACCAAAAATCCATTTAAATTCCAGGTTGTAAGGCAACAAAATAGGGAAAATGCCAAGCGGGTGAATACTTTCACAAGCCACTGTAGGCTTGATTACCAACAACGATGAGACTACAGGGAGGACGTGAGGGCTCTTGGAGTGTGGTGTCAGGAAAATAACCTCTCACTCAATGTCAACAAAACAAAGGAGACAATCGTGGACTTCAGGAAACAGCAGAGGGAGCACCCCCCTTTCCACATCGAAAGGGACAGCGTTCAAGAACTTTGAAAGTTTCTTCAAGTGCAGTTGTAAAAACCATCAAGTGCTATGATGAAAGTAGCTCTCATGAGCACCGCCACAGGAAAGGAAGACTCAGAGTTACCTCTGCTGCAGAGGATAAGATCCTTAGAGTTAACTGCACCTCAGAAAGAAACCACTACTGAAGGACATCAAAAAGAATAAGATACTTTTTTGGGGCCAAGAAACAAGAGCAATGAACATGTTTGGGGTTTTAGGCTTGGTTTCTGTACCGCACTCTGTGACGTCAGCTGATGTAAGAAGGGCTTTATAAATACAGTTGATTGCTTGATTGATAGACCAGTGGATATCTGTCCTCTAGTCTGAGATTTTTGGTTCCAACCACCGTGTCTTTGTGAGCCACAGAGTAGGTGAACGGGCGATCTCCGCATGTGTGGTTCCCACCGTGAAGCATGAAGGAGGAGATGTGATGGTGTGGGGTTGCTTTGCTGGTGACACTGTCAGTGATTTATTTAGAATCCAAGGCACACTTAACCAGCATGGCTACCACAGCATTCTGCAGCGATACACCATCCCATCTGGTTTGCGCTAATCATTTGTTTTTCAATTGGACAATGACCCAACACACCTCCAGGCTGTGTAAGGGCTATTTGACCGAGAAGGAGAGTGATGGAGTGTTGCATCAGATGACATGGCTTCCACATTCACCCGACCTCAACCCAATTGAGATAGTTTGGGATGAGTTGGACCGAGTGAAGGAAAAGCAGCCAACAAGTGCTCAGCATATGTGGGAACTCCTTCAAGACTTTTGGAAAATCATTCCAGGTGAAGCTGGTTGAGAGAATGCCAAGAGTGTGCAAAGCTGTCATCAAGGCAAAGAGTGGCAACTTGGCTATTTGTTTAACACTTATTTGTTTACTACATGATTCCATATGTGTTATTTCATAGTTTTGATGTCTTCACTATTATTCTACAATGTAAAAAATAGTAAAAATAAGAGAAACCATAGAATGATTAGCTGTGTCCAAACGTATTATTATTATTATTTTATTTGGGGGGGCTCTGTTTCGTCAGTTTTACACACAAAAGACAACACAATTATCAATATGAAAAATAAACAAAAATATCTATACAGATACCGTACTTTAGACAAGTTAAACACACTGGGCAGAAGGGTACAAAGGTTAAAGGGCAATCTGTAGTTAATACAGGGACTGTAATGGTCCTGTGTGTAGCTGTGTAGAGAGTCAGGCGCAGGACCTCCCACACCTCAGATTCCTGGAGTGGACCAGCTACCACCGGCCTGAGGAGAGACACATGGAACGAGGAGTTAACTTCTTTGGGAGCAGCGCACGAGGTGACGGTTTTGGAGAGCCTGGCGTGCCCAAAGTAAAATGCCTCCCATTCAGGCCCAGAAAATGCACATATTTAGTACCATTGGATAGGAACACTCTGAAGTTTCTAAAAGTGTTAACATTTTGTCTGTGAGTATAACAGAACGGATATGGCAGGCAAAAACCCGAGGAATTTCTGTCCTGGAAAAAGTGGTTTTGACACATTGCCTCATTTGGAACGCCTCCCTTATGAAAATGCCCATATAAGGGCATATGAATGCAGTACCTATTGCTTCCTCTGGATGTCAACAGTCTCGAGAAAGTGTTTTAATTCTTTTTAGCTGCTTTTAGATTGTAGAAGAAGACGAATAAGGAAGTGGCCACACAGATGTCAACAAGAGTAAAACGCGCTTTCACAGCTGATGCGCTCTGTGGTTTTTTCCTTCCTTATCGCCCAGTTTAAATTCCGGTTGAAATATTATACAACATATACATAAAAGTGTTCTTAAGGATACATTTACAATTATGTTTGATTGTTCTTGGACAAGTTCATAGGTATAAGTTGAACGAGTTCTCTTCACGTTTCAATGGACGAGTCGAAGCTGTATTTTCTCATTATAACGCGCCAACCAAACAGAGATTTATGGATATAATACATTACTTTTTCTAACAAAAGAACCATGGATTGTCTTCGTTGGACACTTGGGAAGCCCTCAGCAGAAGTTCTTCAAAAGGTAATTGATTTGTTTCCGCTGTGAAATGTGTTTTCTGTGAACCGTGAAGGCTTATGAATTTATGTTAATGGGAAAAATATGTGGGGTGCTATCCTCAAACAGTCAAATGTGGTGCTTTCGCGGTAAAGCCTTTTTGAAATCTGACAACGCTGTGATATTGCCAAGAAGCAGAGCTTTTGATGACTATGCAACACTTGTATATTGATGCATGTTTAATAATTCAACTTTTGGATTTTGAATTTGGCGCCTTGCATTTCACCGGGTAGTGTCGGGAGAAGTTAATACTGTAATCTGGGGGGAGCTGTAACTTATAACATACCACGCTCCTCAGGACTTTAAAGGGCCCCACAAACCGCGGGCCCAGCTTCTGGCAGGGCAGGCGGAGGGGCAGGTTTCGGGTCGAGAGCCAGACCTTGTCCCCCGTTGCGAACACCGGGGCCTCACTGCGGTGGCGGTCGGCGCTCGCTTTCTGCCGCCTCACAGGTGCACATGGGCGGCCTCCCAGGTCTCCTCCGAGCGCCTAAACCATTCATCCACCGCAGGAGCCTCGATCTGGCTCTGATGCCAACCGGCTGGTACCCTAGTATGCACTGGAAGGGGGAGAGGTTAGTGGAGGAGTGGCGGAGTGAGTTCTGGGCCATCTCTGCCCAGGGGATGAAACTCGCCCACTCCCCCGGCCGGTCCTGGCAATAGGACCGCAGAAACCTACCCACATCCTGGTTGACTCTTTCCACCTGCCCGTTAATCTCGGGGTGAAAACCTGAGGTAAGGCTGACCGAGACCCCCAGACGTTCCATAAACGCCATCCAAACCCTGGACGTGAATTGGGGACCCCGTAGTGCCGGAAGACATGGGTGAACAGGGCATCCGCAGTCTGTAGGGCCGTAGGGAGACCGGTCAAAGGAAGGAGGCGGCAGGACTTAGAAAACCGATCCACAACGACCAGGATCGTGGTGTTTCCCTGTGACGGTGGAAGATCTGTCAGGAAATCCACAGACAGGTGTGACCATGGCCGTTGTGGAACGGGTAGGGGTTGTAATTTCCCTCTGGGCAGGTGCCCTGAGGTGGTACTAAATGCTGTCTTCCACTCGTCCCCCTCCCGGATACGCACCAGATTGTAGGCACTCCTGAGGTCCAGTTTGGTGAAGAAGCGCGCCCCGTGCATTGACTCGATCGCACTGGCTATGAGAGGCAGCGGGTAGCTGTACCTCACAGTGATCTGATTGATACCTCGATAGTCAATACATGGGCGCAGACCTCCATCCTTCTTCTTCACTAAAAAGAAACTTGAGGAGGCAGGTGAAGTGGAGGGCCGAATGTATCCGTGTCCCAGAGATTCGGTAACATATGTCTCCATAGCTGCCGTCTCCTCCTGTGACAGAGGATACACGTGACTCCTGGGAAGTGTTGCGTCTACCAGGAGATTTATCGCACAATCCCCCCAATGGGGTGGTAATTGAGTCACCTTTTTACAGAAGGCGAGAGCCAAATCGGCATATTCTGAGGGGATGTGCACGGTGGAGACCTGGTCTGGACTCTCCACCGTAGTTGCACCGATGGAAACACATACACACCTCCCCGAGCATTTTCGTTACCATCCCTTTAGAGCCCTCTGTTGCCATGAAATAGTGGGGTCATGATAGGCCAACCAGGGTAGACCCAGCACCACGGGAAATGCAGGAGAATCAATGAGGTAGAGACTAATCTTCTCCTCATGACCCCCCTGCGTCACCATACTCAGTGGAGCTGTAACCTCCCTAATCAGCCCTGACCCTAATGGTTGACTATCTAAGGCATATACAGGGAAGGGCATATCAACAGACACAATAGGAATCCCTAAACTACGGGCAAATGAACGGTCAATAAAGAATCTGAATCGACGAGTGCCTTATGCTGGGAACTCGGGGAAAACTCAGGAAAATCTATAAACAAAAACATGTGAGCAACAGGGGGCTCTGGGCGAGGCTGGTGCCTACTCACCTGGAATGACACAACAGTGCCCTGCCTGCTGCCTCAACTCCCTGAGGTACCCCCCCAGCACCGACCAGCAGTGTGCCCTCTGCGGCCACATAAGGTGCAGGGAGTGGTCCCTCCTCCAGCCCCCCTAAGCTCATTCCCTCCTAGCTCGATAGGTGTAGGATCGGAGGTGTTGGGGGATGGAACTAACAGGCCCTGATCTGGACGTCCACAGGTGGCCAGCAGGGTATCCAGCCTGATGGACATGTCCAACAGCTGGTCGAAGGTGGTCATTGCAGGCCAGCTACCGTCGGACGTCCTCGCGCAGACTGCACCTGTAATGGTCGATCAGGGCTCTGTCAGGAATGGAGCCCAAGCACCATAGAACAGTTTCGAGTTCCCATGTGTATTGAATTAAACTTTTTCTAATTTCAGAAAGCACAACACATCTCCCACCCAATATTTATAAGATGGGGGAACTGCCATTTCCAATTCTGGAGTACTGGCCGTCTAGCTAAAAGAGTTGTATAAGCAACAGTGTCCCACTGAATTCTTGACAGGGGGGGTCCCTATGGGCAGTACTCCAAAAAGGGCTGTAAGGGGAGACGGATCTATAATCATGTCATATGTATCAGAGAAACATTTAAATATGAATTCCCAGAAACCAGACAGTTTGTGACAGTCCCAAAACATATGATACATTGTGGCTGGTTCCGTTTTACATTGAACACAGGTAGGATCAAAATCAGAGAATATTCTTCCATGTTTGGCCCCGGACCAGTGGATACGGTGAACCACATTGAATTGAATGAGGCTGTGTCTAGTGCTAAAAAAGGACAAATGCACCCTGTGCAGCACAGATTCCCAGATGTCTTCCCCAAGTTCCTCCCCCAAATCCTTTTCTCATCGAGTCTTTAAAGGCAGCAAAGAACGGTTCTGTAAGTCATTAATGATTGAAAATACATCTGAAATTGCACCCTTAGGAAGCTTGTTTAGCTCAAAGATACTCTCTAAAGCTGCACTAGCCGGCCTATTGGGAAATTCAGGTGTGTTAGCTCTGACAAAGAAGTGGGAAGTGGGATTGGGGGAGGTTGAGCAAAAGAGGAAAATGTATCATCAAAGAATAATTGGGCTAGTGAGGAGAGGCCCAGTGAGTGCTTTAAAGATGGAGGAAATAAAATGTTCTAATTGATTGGGCCTGATAGAGAAAAGACTCGGAGGCTAAAGGCTAAACGGAACTGATTCCAAATTTTAAGCGACTGCTTTACAATTGGGTTGACACACCTTTTGCCTAGGGACACTGGGAGAGACGAGCCCAACACAGAGTAAAGTGCAGCAGGTTTATATGATTCAGACTCCATCTGGACCCAGAGTGGGTCAGTAGGATCAGTCTGCAGCCAGTACAAAAGGGCTCTGAAATTTGCAGCCCAATAGTATGTCTGAAAATGTGGTAGAGCTAAACCCCCCAATGCCTTAGGCTTCTGTAATTGTTTTCTACCAATCCGTGGTACCTTTTCATCCCAAATAAAATACATTAATGTTTGATCCAGTGAATTAAAAAAATATTTTGGAATAAAATGGGTAAACATTTAAATAAATATAACAATTTGGGCAACACATTTATTTAAATGACATTAACCCTTCCAATAAGAGAAAGAGGTAGAGACTTCCAAAAAGTAAAAGATTGTTTCAAACTGTCTGCTAGAGCAACAATGTTTTCCTGAAACAAATTTGAATATTTCCTTGTTACTTTAACTCCCAAGTAGGTGAATTCATCTTGGACAATCCTAAACTGAAAGCTTGTAAAAGAGCACTTTAAAGCAGCCTGATTTACAGGAAAAAGCTCACTCTTGCCTAGATTGAGCTTGTACCCTGAGATTGATCCAAACTTTTTAAGAATAGATAAGGCATGTGGTAATGAGGTATCAGGGTTGGAGATAAACAAAAGGAGGTCGTCACCATATAGCGAGACTTTCTGCTCTAAGCCCGTCCTGATTATACCTTGAATAGCATCATCAGAGCGCAGTGTGATGGTGAGGGGCTCAATTGCCAAAGCAAACAACAAGGGGGAGAGTGGACAACCCTATCTGGATCTGCGTTGCAGTGGAAAATAGTCAGATAACAAATTGTTTGTCCGTACCGAAGCCATGGGATAAAAATAAAGAATCTTTATCCATGCAATGAATTTGGGACCAAAGCCAAATCTATGAAGGGCGGCTGTTAGGTAGTTTGTGGTCAAAAGCTTTTTTGCATCGAGTGAGACCACAACCTCCGGGTCCCCCGAAGCTGGGGAGTACAGTATATTCATAAGGCGTCTAATATTGAAAAAATAGTGACTATTTCTCCTAAAGCCAGTCTGGTCAGAGTGTATTACTTGGTGCAGCGAGCCTTCCATGCGGATAGCTAAGAAGTTGGCTTGGATTTTGTAATCATAGTTTAGAAGCAAGACTGGGCAATAGGATCCACATTCCAGGGGGTCTTTGTATTTCTTTAATAGTAATGAAATTGAAGCCTGATAAAGACTAGGCAGTAGGTTTGATGTATTAAGGCACTCTGCAAATAATCGAGACAGGGATGGGCAAAGCAGATCGGAAAAAGTCCTGTAAAATTTGCTTGGAAAACCGTCCGGACCTGGTGATTTACCACTTTTCATTGCGGACACTGCGGTTGCAATCTCCTCAGGTGTAAATTCTTCTTCTAAACAGTCATGGGAGTCTATATCAATTGAAGGCATATTCAGACCATCAAAGAATGAATCAATCAACAAAGGGTCTTGAGGAGATTCAGAGGTGTATAGCACAGAGTAAAATTGTTTGAATTGATCATTGATCTCTTTATTTATAACTGTGGTAGCACCGGACAGGGTCCTTATTTGTGTGATTAAATGTCACGTATACTCCCTCTCCGGCCTCGAGGTCATCAGGCTGGTGATTATCCCGCACACCTGTCACCATCGTCTTGTGCACCTGCGCCTCATGACACTCACCTGGACTCCATCACCTCCTTGATTATCTTCCCTAAATCTGTCACTTCCCTTGGTTCTTTCCTCGGGTGTTATTGACTCTGTTTTCATGTCGGTGCGTTGTTTGTGTTTCGTGTTTATTTTATTTATTAAAACACTCACTCCCTGAACTTGCTTCCTGACTCTCGTTACAGAATAACACCTCACCTAAGGAAAGCATCAGGGAGTGTATTTTATTTTTTGTGTCAGAGTACTGACGTCGGGTCCGAGAACTGCTACAGGCTCTCATGCCTCAGCTGGATCACCAGGTTCCCCTGCCTCAGCCGGCTCATTCGGGCTTTCATGCCTTAGCCTGATCACCAGGCTGCCGTGCTTCCACTGCCTCTTCAGGCTCCCCTGCCTCAACCGATCTGACAGGTTCCCATGCCCCAGGTGACTCGACAGGTTCACGTGCCTCAGCTGGCGTGACAGGTTCTTGCGCATCAGCAGGGGTGATCGGTCCACTCCTGATCCCCGGGTTCGTCCCCTTTGACGACGTCGGGGGTACTGGCACGTATACTCCCTCTCTGGCCTCTAGGTCATCAGGCTGCTAATTATCCCGCACACCTGTCACTATCGTCTCGCGCACCTGCGCCTCATGACACTCACCTGGACTCCACCTCCTTGATTATTTTCCCTATATCTGTCACTCCCCTTAGTTCTTTCCTCAGGTGTTATTGACTCTGTTTTCATGTTGGTGCGTTGTTTGTGTTCATTGTTTTGCTTATTAAAACACTCACTCCTTGAACTTGGTTCCTGACTCTCAGCACACTCGTTACATTAAAACGTGAGGCCTCAGATTTACAGATCTGATGTGCAAGGAGTTTACTGGCTTTGTTGCCTTGTTCATACACTCTATATCGAGCTCGTAAGAGTAATTGTTCAGCTTGTCTGGTAGAGCGTGCTGTCAAATTCAGATTAGAGTAGCTGGCGTTCTTTGTATAGACCAGAGGAAGGACCTGTGGCATACTTCTCATCCAATGTAGCTATGGCTTCACTCAGGTCTCGAAGCCGCTGAGAGAGAGCTTTGTATTTGTTGGCAGTATAAGAAATAATTTGGCTACGTAGGTATCCTTTGAGGGACTCCCATATGGAAGAGCAGGACATACCTGGCGTTGAATAAATTTCTAGGAATAAGGTGATTTCAAAAGAAATGAAATTGACAAACTATCTGAGAGTAAAATGGAGTTAAGACGCCATTGTTAACACAGGTTGCTGGGGAAACTCTAGCTCAAGCACTAATGGTGAAAGGTCATAAATAACAATACTCTCATAAGTAGACCTCCAACGTTTTTTGTCCAAAAATAAGTAATCAATGCGGGAATATGTTTGAACATGAGAAAAAAAGGAATACTGTCTCTGTAGGGTGTAGAAACGCCAGGCCCCACACACTTCTGAAGAAAATATTTAATAAGTAGGGCACAGTTAGATGGGCCTGTAGTTCTTTGTGACAACTTGGGGATATTGTACAGTTGAAATCCCCCCCTAAAATCAACGAATGGGAATCTAAATTGGGTATAGGAGAAGTTTTATTTCTACCACCTTTTTGTCATCCCAATTGGGAGCATAAACACTAGCCAAAACAAGAGGGGTAGAAAACAGTTACTATGACGTATCGTCCCTTAGGATCAGCAATAACCTCAGAAGCTACAAAGGGAGTAGATTTATCAACCAAAATGGCAGCACCTCTTTATTTACTATGAAAGTTAGAGTGGAACAGTTGACCAACACAGTCCCTACACATCCTAAAGTGCTCACCAGTCCTCAAGTGGGTCTCTTGTAGAAATGCAAAATTTGCATTCAAACTCTTTAAGTGTGTCAGCAGGCACTTTGATGTTCCACGAAATGTACTTAATGGTATTATTTCAGCCACCCTGAGCACTCCCGTTATACAACCCTGTCATTAGAGCATAGTGGAAAAGCAATGAATACACAAACTTTTTCTCTACTTGGAAAAAGTAGAGAAAAAGACAATGACAACATTAGAACTGAACATTTCAACCTTCTTCCTCCCCCCCATTCACCTCCCCCAACCCAGATAATACCTCCCCAAATGAGGTACAAGCCTAAATAGAACATGTTCTCTTCGTCTGTGAGAGTGCGGTGTTAAACCCAAACCCACAGCCCCATCTTTAAAGTAGTGTTTTGTGTTTGTGGATCAAGCAGCAAAAAAGATAGTGAATCCCATGTGCAATCGAAATTAGAGAACACAATTTATAGAATTATATTCCCAGTCTTATAACAGGTATTGAGAGAAAATAAATGCTCTGTGTCAGAAGTCTCTGTGTAGTAGGTAGGCAGAGTCAAGCGCAGGACAACGGAGATGAGTAAATCACGTATCTTTACTCAAATAACAAACTACCAAAATAGGTAGTAAACTCAAGCTCACAATAAAAATAACATCTAACATATAACAAACACCCACAAAACCATGAGGGAAACAGAGGGTTTAAATAATGAACAAATAATTAAGTGATTGGAAACCAGGTGTGTATAATAAAGACAAAAACATAGAAAATTAAAAGTAGATCGGCTGTAGCTAGAAAACCGGTGACGTCGACCGCCGAAAGCCGCCTAAACAAGGAGAGGGACCAACTTCGGCTGAAGTCCTGACACTCAGCCAAAAACCTTAAATTTGAAGAAAGCAGTAAGACGACCATAAAAACTTTTAAAATTAAAATAATAATTGTCTAGTTGTCTAGTTGGAAGACATTGTACAGCCAAGACCACAAAACGACGTCTGTGCAACTTTGAAAGTTTGCTGGATAAAAATTGCATTTAAAACCTTTAACATTTTGAAGACCCCCAGTGAAGATCCCCAAAAACGTGTAGCCTCGGAACATTTACTGTTTACTGGGTTGAGACAAACAGATGTGGTAAACAAATAACCAAAAATATTTTGGGTCAATGAGACAATATGTAAACAAACTCAATAGGTCAATGAAACGGCATGAAAACAAAGGAATTAGGTAAACCCTTAATAAACTGAATTTAGAATGACGGAATGATTTGAAGGCAAGAACACTAGATGATAAACACATTCGATCGCATCAAATAAGCCTGAGTGTGTTCGCCAACTGCATAACTATACAGGAATAGTACAGTTATAACTAAACACAGTCGTACCACAGGTGGGCTACTTACTTACTATCCACAGTTAGCAAGCAACAGTTGCAAATTGTGATGTGGCGTTGAATTTGAGCCACAGCCTGGACACATTGGGGGAGTAGTTATTGCGGGCTCTTCTGAGAATCTCCATCTTCTCATGGAAAAAGGGCACTCGAAGAACGATGTCAAATCAAATCAAATTTTATTTGTCACGTACACATGGTTAGCAGATGTTAATGCGAGTGTAGCGAAATGCTTGTGCTTCTACTTCTGACCATGCAGTAGTATCTAACAAGTAATCTAACAATTTCACAACAACTACCTTATACACACAGTGTAAAGGAATGAATATGAGTATGTACATATAAATATATGGATGAGCGATGGCTGACAGGCATAGGCAAGATGCAGCGAAATGCTTGTGCTTCTACTTCTGACCATGCAGTAGTATCTAACAAGTAATCTAACAATTTCACAACAACTACCTTATACACACAGTGTAAAGGAATGAATATGAGTATGTACATATAAATATATGGATGAGCGATGGCTGACAGGCATAGGCAAGATGCAGTAGATGGTATATAGTACAGTATATACATGTGAGATGAGTAGTGTAGGATATGTAAACATTATATAAATGGCATCGTTTAAAGTGGCTAGTGATACATTAATTACATCCACTTTTTAGTTATTAAAGTGACTAGAGATTTGAGTCGATGGCCGAACGGCATAGGCAAGATTCAGTAGATTGTATAGAGTACAGTGTATACATTTGATATGAGTAATGTCGGATATGTAAACATTATATATAAAATTGTTTAAAGTGGCTAGTGATACATTTGTAACAACCAATTTTCTATTATTTAAAGTGGCTAGAGATTTAAGTCAGTATGTTGGCAGCAGCCACAATGTTAGTGGTGGCTGTTAACAGTCTGATGGCCTTGAGATCGAAGCTGTTTTTCAGTCTCTCGGTCCCAGCTTTGATGCACCTGTACTGATCTCGCCTTCTGGATGATAGCGGGGTGAACAGGCAGTGGCTCGGGTGGTTGTTGTCCTCAATGATCTTTTTGGCATTCCTGTGACATCGGGTGGTGTAGGTGTCCTGGAGGGCAGGTAGTTTACCCCCGGTGATGCGTTGTGCAGTCCTCACTACCCTCTGGAGAGCCTTACGGTTGTGGGCGGAACAGTTGCAGTACCAGGCGGTGATACAGCCCGACAGGATGCTCTCGATTGTGCATCTGTAGAAGTTTGTGAGTGTTTTTGGTGACAAGCCGATCATCTCCTTAGTTTTGTTGACGTTGAGTGAGAGGTTATTTTCCTGACACCACACTCCGAGGGCCCTCACCTCCTCCCTGTAGGCCGAACTTGATGATTGAGTTGGAGGCGTGCTTGGCCACGCAATCATGGGTGAATAGGGAGTACAGGAGAGGGCTGAGAACGCACCCTTGTGGGGCCCCAGTGTTGAGGATCAGCGGGGTGGAGATGTTGTTTCCTACCCTCCCCACCTGGGGCCATCCCGTCAGGAAGTCCAGGACTCAGTTGCACAGGGCTGGGTCGAGACCTAGGGTCTCGAGCTTAATGAAGAGTTTGGAGGGTACTATGGTGTTAAATGCTGAGCTGTAGTCGATGAACAGCATTCTTACATAGGTATTCCTCTTGTCCAGATGGGTTAGGTCAGTGTGCAGTGTGATTGAGATTGCATCTTCTGTGGACCTATTGGGACGGTAAGCAAATTGGAGTGGGTCTAGGGTGTCTGGTAGGATGGAGGTGATATGATCCTTGACTAGTCTCTCAAAGCACTTCATGATGACGGAAGTGAGTGCTACAGGGCGATAGTCATTTATCTCAGTTACCTTAGCTTTCTTGGGAACAGGAACAATGGTGGCCCTCTTGAAGCATGTGGACTCTTGTCGAGTTCTAGGGACTTTAAATATATTCATGGGTGTTTCCGAGGCATGTCACTTCTCCCATACAGTGAGGGGAAAAAGTATTTGATCCCCTGCTGATTTTGTACGTTTGCCCACTGACAAAGAAATGATCAGTCTATAATTTTAATGGTAGGTTTATTTGAACAGTGAGAGACAGAATAACAACAAAAAAATCCAGAAAAACGCATGTGAAATTTTTTATAAATGGAATTGCATTTTAATGAGGGAAATAAGTATTTATAGTAGTAGTACTAATTATGTGCATATCCTAGTTTCTGGGACTGAGTGGCAGGTATTTTACTTTGGGCACGCCAGACTCTCCAAAACTGACACCTCGGCTGATGATGCCTAAAGAGTTAACTAGCATTAATGGCAACAATGGCTGACACATAAATAACGTGCCATAGAATCCTGCGGCACCCCGCAAGCTGTGCTGCAGTATGACGCAACTTTTAAAGGAAGAACCGCTGTTGTGTTGTCTGCCACTTGATGATTGAGTTGGAGACGTGCGTGGCCACACAGTCACGGGTGAACAGAGAGTCCAGGAGGGGACTGAGAGCGCACCCTTGTGGGGCCCCCATGTTGAGGATCAGCATACCGGAGGTGTTGTTGCCTACCTTCACCACCTGGGATAGGGCCGTCAGGAAGTCCAGAACCCAGTTGCGCAGGGCAGGGTTCAAATCGAGGGCCCTGAGTTTAGTGATGAGATTGGAGGGCACTATGGTGTTGAAGGCTGAGCTGGAGTCAATGACCAGCATTCTTACATAGGTATTCCTCTTGTCCAGATGGGATATGTGCAGTGTGATGGCAATTTCATCACCCGTGGATCTGTTGGGGTGGTATGCAAATTGTTGTGGGTCTAGGGTGCCGGGTAAGGTGGATGTGATATGATCCTTAAAACTACTTAGGGAGTGGTGGGGCGCTAGCGAGCCCGTGAACGCGCATCCTCTTCTGTTTACATCCGATGACCACTTCGAAATTCTTCTTCTATTACCATCCAGAGCAACTAAACATCATCAAACACTGTCTAGAGACTGTTGACATCCAGTGGAAGCAATAGGTACTGCAATCTTACTCCCATATATGGCCATTTTCAATAGGGAGGGGTTCAAAATGAGGCAATGTGCCAAATACACTTTTTCCAGGACAGAAATTCCTCGGGTTTTCGCCTGCTATATCCGTTCTGTTATACTCACAGACAATATTTTAACACTCTTATAACCTTCAGAGTGTTTCCTATCCAATAGTACTAATTATGTGCATATCCTATTTTCTGGGCCTGAGTGGGAGGCATTTTACTTTGTGCACGGCAGACTCTCCAAAACCGTCACCTCGGGAGCCGCTCCTTAAGAAATTTTTTAACTAACCTCTCAAAGCACTTCATGATGACAGAAGTGAGTGCTACCGAGCGATAGTCATTTAGTTCAGTTACTTTCTTGGGTACAGGAACAATGCTGGACAACAGACTGGGATAGGGAGAGATTGAATATGTCTGTAAATACTCCAGCCAGCTGGTCTGCACATGCTCTGAGGACACGGCTAGGGATATCTGGGCCGGCAGCCTTGCGAGGGTTAACACGCTTAAATGTCTTACCCACATTGGCGACGGAGAACAAGAGCTCACAGTCCTCGTGAGCACTGTGTTTTCCTCTAAGCGGGCTGGGAGCAAGGCGTCGGTTTACTCTTTAAAATCCATGATTGTCTGGAGTCCCTGCCACATACATCTCATGTCTGAGCCGTTGAATTGTGTTTACCCCATCGATTTCCCCTCTCTGTCCCAGATGAGTAACCAGCCATTATACTGTAGCCTACTTACAACCTATGGTCACTGTAGTACACTGAACAAAAATATAAAAGCAACATGTAGTGTCCACAGAGGTCCTCTGTGATTTGTTGTTTTAGTGTGTACTATCTGCACCCTCGCCTATAGAATAACAAGGCTGGTGAGAATAGGGGAGTGCTTAGCGATTAACCGAAATTGTGGTTATTTTTTTATTTTTAAACAACTAATTGTCCTATGATTGTCCTATGATCTTGCTCTGTGAAGGTTGTTCTTCACCATCCAATTCATGGCAGATTTCTTCCTTATTGATTTGTGCATATAAGTTATTGTAGAACGTTTGGTTTTGTTGTCCAAGACGTTTGAGAATGTTGGGTACCAGTGTTGCAAGGTGCCACTGTGATATCATAAAGTGGAGTGTAGTTAGTGTGTTGTCTGAGGAATTCTAATTCAGTGTGGTGCAGTCTTCCAGACAGTGCAGTTTTGCTTCAAGTCTGCTTTCTGTTAATAGGTCCCTTCTGTTCCTGGATGTACTAAGCAGAGGGCTGGGAGCCAGTAAGTACAGGTAAGAGACAATTATGCCAACAATAACTTGTTATATGAAAGCTAGTCACATCTGAAACATTAAACTGAACTGAATGACAAAGTGGCAGCATGTGCTCTTGGGCACATGTACATTTTTTCCCCATGTGAAAATGTACCACATAGTGACTTTACTTAATTCATGTCTCACAACATTTGCCCCTTTTTGGAATTAACAGTTCAATATGTACATTCTGGGGCCCTTATTTTATGAAACATCTGATTCCATCTTGCGGGCATTGTGCTATCTGAGCTACAAATGATAAACATTTTAACAATCACATACAGTTTTTTCAAACGCTTTGGTGCAATTTTCATAAATATGTGGTACATTTTCCCAACGCTTAGTACATACCTCAAAACAGATCATGAAAAGGGCAGTTGTTTCAAAACATTTAAGTACAATACACATATTCATACAGTTACTTTTTTCACCAAACTTAATCAGTGTTTCATCTAGAAATACATATTTCACATGGCAATACATATAAAGTTCATATAAAGTAATTGTTTTTCACAATGCAATGCTCACATTACTTTTGATATGATTTTCTTTTTAATTACTTCATCCGACTGCACTTAGTTAATAATCACTTAACCGTTGTCTACTACAGATTTTGAGAACTGCGTAATGAAAATGTATGTTAGTAAAGTATGATATACACTCGCTGGCCAGTTTATTAGGCCATCTAGTACTGGGTCGGACACCCCATTGACTCCAGAACAGCCTGAATTATTTGGGACATTCTACAAGGTGTTGGAAATGTTCCACAGGAATGTTGGTCCATGCTGACATGATGGCATCACGTAGTTGCTGGAGATTGGATGGCAATACGTTAATACTGCGAACAGCCTTTCCATCTCATCCCAAAGATGCTCTATTGGGTTAAGGTCTGGGGACTGCACGGGCCACTCATGTAAACTGAACTCCTGAGTGGCGCAGCAGTTTAAGGCACTGCATCTCAGTGCAAGAGGCTTCACTACAGTCCCTGGTATGAATCCAGTCTGAATCACATCCGGCTGTGTTTGGGAGTCCCATTGGGCAGAGCCCAGCGTCGTCCGGGTTTGGCCGGGGTAGGCTGTCATTGTAAATAAGAATTTGTTCTTCACTGACTTGCCTAGTTAATAAAACATTTATGAAAATCTCGCTGTCATATTCCAGGCAATGTTTTTCCACTCCTCAATTGTCCAGTGTTGGTGTTTGCGTGCCTATTGGAGACTCACCTTCTTGTTTTTAGTTGGTAAGAGCGGAACCCGATGTGGCCAAATCAAATCAAAAATTATTTGTCACGTGCGCCGAATACAACAGGTGTAGACCTTACAGTGAAATGCTTACTTACAGGCTCTAACCAACAGTGCAAAAAATAAAAAAGAAATAAAAAAGGTATTAGGTGAACAATAGGTAAGTGAAGAAATAAAAACAACAGTATATACAGTAGCGAGGCTATATACAGTTAGTCGTTATTTGTCTGTTTGTGGCTCGCCTGTTAGCTTGCATGATTATTGCCGTTTTCCTTCAACTTCTCATCAACAAGCTATTTTCACCCACAGGACTGCCGCTGACTGGATGTTTTTTTGTTTGTCGCACCATTCTCGGTAAACCCTAGATACTGTGGTGAGTGAAAAGCCCAGGAGTGCAGCCATTTCTGAGATACTGAATCGCGCCTGGCATAGACGATCATACCACGCTCAAAGACGGTTAGGTAACTGGTTTTGCCCATTCTAATGTTCAATCGAACAGTAAATGAATAACTCGATGCCTGTTAAATCAAATCAAATGTTATTGGTCACATACACATATTTAGCAGATGCTATTGAGGGTGTAGCGAAATGCTTGTGTTCCTAGCTCCAACAGTCCAGTAGTATCTGCCTGCTTTATATAACAAGCCACGGCCATGTGACTCACTGTTTGTAGGAGTGATCCATTTCCGTTAACGGGTGGTGTACCTAATAATCTGTCAGGTGAGTTTATACGGTAATGTACTATTATGATGATGACTAGTGATTTTACTTCACAGTAAGTTAGAACAAATCTGATATTGACAATATCAGAGATGTACTGTATGTAACACATTTATCCCCTATACCATGGATGGGCAACTTTGATGGGGTGATGGGGATGGGGGCCACAAAAAATCTGAACTCATCATGAGGGGCCGCAGTTGCTCGCTGGTCTGCGTACCCATATCAAAATGTTTTGATAGAGTTCATTTTGTGGAATTCTACACATTTTGTCATGGGGCGTAGAGAAAATGTTGCTGTTTTAAAGCAGGTTTTAATGCAATTATACACATTTTGCCATGGTGGTGGGGGGAGATTTAGCAATTTTATAACTCATTCCATGCAGTTCTACTAATTTTGCCATCGGGCCGAGAGGGAAGATTAGCTGTTTCTGCAATACTACACATTTTGCTATGGGGTGGAAAGAAATGTTTACAGTTTTAATATGATATCTGAGTGAGACTGGGGGGGGGGGGATTGAGTGCAGGCCAGGGGAAGCTCGGGCGGGTTGCTGGAAACCAGGTGCTGAGGCTGGAGCGAGAGGTGTGGGGACAGGGTAAGCAGGTCTGGAGGGGAATCCAAGGAAGGGTAGAGTGGGGAATCCAGGACAGAGTAGCAGGACTGACGAGAAGTCGGACTGGAGACAGGGACCAGAGTCAGAGCAGGCAGAACTGTAGCGGAGATGAAAACAACGTCAGGCAAGGGAAGACAGGAACAAACGGCTAGAAACATGGACTGACTGGGCAGAGATTACAGTTGGAAGTGTGGAAGTGGCAGAACTGAGTATTTGTAGAGGTCTTGATTCTGAAACATGTTGCAGCTGGTGGGGATCTGCTCTGACTCCAGCACAACTGTCTCCGCCCGACACAATCACACACAGAGAGAGAGGGACGGAGAGAGAGGGACGGAGAGAGCACTGGGGGAGTGGCAGCAGGTCAAGGAGACACTGGATGAGCACTAGAGGGCGTGGCAGGAGCAGATGTGGCAGATAACAAGTTTAGATAGCTAAGTTAGTTTAGCGGCCAGCTATCTAGAAAATGCTAGCTGACATGGGCTAATTGATTAACTATCAGTGACTGACAGAAAAACTGCTGATGCACAAATGCACAACCAAATTTCGAAATTGCATTCTACTATTCTAACTTCTAACTCGCAACAGTAAGTCAAGTTCCACCCCCCCCCACCCCATCCAAAAATGTTTTTTACCTGTTATTTTTGGGGAGAGAAATTGATCCGAGGGCCTTCAAAAGAGGGCGGGCCGCAAGTTTCCCATCCCTGCACTATACAGTAAACATGTATCCATAATAAAGTTGGTCAGGTCTTTTTGAACTGTGTACTGAACTGTGCCGATAACGTATAAAAAGAAAGAGGAGCATCGGGGCTAGTCGCATTAGAAGGGGTAGGAGATTAGGAAATGTTGGACGGGCAAGGAGGCATGGCTGAGTCAAATAGGAATCCTGACTAAATTAAGTGGTGATTAAAGAGCTCAGCCATGTGCTTCTTGTCAGTAACAACCACATCATGAACTTGAATTGACAACATGGCCAGCTGTGAGGAGGGTTTATTCTCCAGGTCTTTAACAGTTTTCCAGAACTTCTTGGGGTTAGACCCACAGAGAAAACTGATCCTTAAAGTAACAAACTTTGGCCTTCCGGATAGCCTGAGTGCACTTATTTCTCATTTGCCTGAACGAGAGCCAGTCAAAAATTCCCTCAAACTGGAAATATCCATTGCCAACTGGGCAGATGCGCTGTTCATTTCAGCACCACGGAGCTCCGCTATACCTATGTCATGACTGAAATTGTATTTGTCACATGCGCCGAATATAACAGGTGTAGACCTTACAGTGAAATGCTTACTTACAAGCCCTTAACCAACAATGCAGTTTTAAGAAAAAAAGTGTTAAGGAAGTATTTATGATGCAGCAGAAGTGCTAACCATTCAATTGTGCTGAATACAGGGTGCACCCGGCTCCCTTCCTTTGTACTTCCTGATTTCAGCAATTGTTTGATTCGAGTTTCTTTGTCTGCCATGCATCTTTGACTATTGTAAGTAATCCCTTTTGATTTATCAATTTTATTTATGTTTCGTCCTGCATAGTTTGCATTCCCTGGGTGGTAGTTTATGCTCCCGAAACTTTTGGTGTTTGATGTCGGCATTTAACGTCGGCCCTGTTGTACCTTGCAGACTGTATTTAGTGGCTTTAATATGTATTTTCATTTCTGAAAGATTTCGAGATGTTAATGTAGTTGATTTATCTTCTAAAGAGAATTTCATTGTGGTATGCAAAATAAAACTAAACTAATCTCTTTCTTTTGAAGCATAGATCTGCAGTGTATGCTGCATTTACATTTGTCAGTCCAAACTGGACCCAATATATCCTTCAGACATTCTGGACTAAATCCTGACTTGGACTGAATCCTAAAGATTTTTTGATGTCCTGCCAAGATGGCGTTGGGCAACAAATCATCTTATTTAATAATATTCTGACAAATCACTGCAAATATTGATACTATTATACTTTAAAATGTTAGTCAGCATTTTATTCTCATAAAAAATCACCTCAGAATATCTCTCCATTCTGCATTGAAAAGTATGTTGAAATAAGTGGAATGAATTTCAAACACAGTCATGGTGAGGTTGGATGATGTGCGAGACATTTCAACCACACCAATCAGATTTATGTGTTGCGCTAGCAGTAAACGACTGCAGGACGTCCTTGAGAACATTCAGTGCAAATGTATTACCCTCACTAATCTTATGATTAAAACATAAATTCCTATGAGACTCGGGCCAGCAGAGTCATTAGTTTAGGTACAATCAGTGACTCACTTTTTAATATCTCCCTTGAGGATGTAAGGCAGTTGCATTTATTGTAATTCTAACTGCAAAGGTGCCTGACAGAGATGAGGAATGTCTGCCTTTAAAAGAAAATCCACAATGTCACCTCAGAGACTCAGATGTTTCAGCATTGTTTATTATTTATTAAAGGAACTAAACAAAACTTGAAAAGTTGAACATGGCCTATGTGGCACTGATAGTACAGTCATGGCCAAACGTTTTGAGAATGACACAAATATTAATTCCCACAAAGTTTGCTGCTTCAGTGTCTTTAGATATTTTTGTCAGATGTTACTATGGCATACTGAAGTATAATTACAAGCATTTCATAAGTGTCTAAGGCTTTTATTGACAATTACATGAAGTTGATGCAAAGAGTCAATATTTGCAGTGTTGGCCCTTCTTTTTCAAGAGCTCTGCAATCCGCCCTGGCATCCTGTCAATTAACTTCTGGGCCACATCCTGACTGATGGCAGCCCATTCTTGCATAAACAATGCTTGGAGTTTGTCAGAATTTGTGGGGTTTTGTTTGTCCACCCGCCTCTTGAGGATTGACCACAAGTTCTCAATGGGATTAAGGTCTGGGGAGTTTCCTGGCCATGGACCCAAAATATTGATGTTTTGTTCCCAAGCCACTTAGTTATCATTTTACCTTATGGCAAGGTGCTCCATCATGCTGGAAAAGGCATTGTTTGTCACCAAAATGTTCCTGGATGGTTGGGAGAAGTTGCTTTCGGAGGATGTGTTGGTACCATTCTTTATTCATGGCTGTGTTCTTAGGCAAAATTGTGAGTGAGCCCACTCCCTTGGCTGAGAAGCAACCCCACACATGAATGGTCTCAGGATGCTTTACTGTTGGCATGACACAGGACTGATGGTAGCGCTCACCTTGTCTTCTCCGGACAAGCTTTTTTCCGGATGCCCCAAACAATCAGAAAGGGGATTCATCAGAGAAAATGACTTTACCCCAGTCCTCAGCAGTCCAATCCCTGTACCTTTTGCAGAATATCAGTCTGTCCCTGATGTTTTTCCTGGAGAGAAGTGGCTTCTTTGCTGCCCNACTTAGTTATCACTTTTGCCTTATGGCAAGGTGCTCCATCATGCTGGAAAAGGCATTGTTCGTCACCAAACTGTTCCTGGATGGTTGGGAGAAGTTGCTCTCGGAGGATGTGTTGGTACCATTCTTTATTCATGGCTGTGTTCTTAGGCAAAATTGTGAGTGAGCCCACTCCCTTGGCTGAGAAGCAACCCCACACATGAATGGTCTCAGGATGCTTTACTGTTGGCATGACACAGGACTGATGGTAGCGCTCACCTTGTCTTCTCCGGACAAGCTTTTTTCCGGATGCCCCAAACAATCAGAAAGGGGATTCATCAGAGAAAATGACTTTACCCCAGTCCTTAGCAGTCCAATCCCTGTACCTTTTGCAGAATATCAGTCTGTCCCTGATGTTTTTCCTGGAGAGAAGTGGCTTCTTTGCTGCCCTTCTTGACACCAGGCCATCCTCCAAAAGTCTTCGCCTCACTGTGCATGCAGATGCACTCACACCTGCCTGCTGCCATTCCTGAGCAAGCTCTGTAATGGTGGTGCCCCAATCCCGCAGCTGAATCAACTTTAGGAGACGGTCCTGGTGCTTGCTGGACTTTCTTGGGCACCCTGAAGCCTTCTTCACAACAATTGAACCGCTCTCCTTGAAGTTCTTGATGATCCGATAAATGGTTGATTTAGGTGCAATCTTACTGGCAGCAATATCCTTGCCTGTGAAGCCCTTTTTGTGCAAAGCAATGATGACGGCACGCTTTTCCATTGCAGGTAACCATGGCTGACAGAGGAAGAAGAATGATTCTAAGCACCACCCTAATTTTTAAGCTTCCAGTCTGTTATTCAAACTCAATCAGCATGACAGCGTGATCTCCCGCCTTGTCCTCGTCAACACTTACACCTGTGTTAACGAGAGAATCACTGACATGATGTCAGCTGGTCCTTTTGTGGCAGGGCTGAAATGCAGTGGAAATGTTTATGGGGGATTCAGTTCATTTGCATGGCAAAGAGGGACTTTGCAATTAATTGCAATCCATCTGATCACTCTTGATGACATTCTGGAGTATATGCAAATTGCCATCATACAAACTGAGGCAGCAGACTTTGTGAAAATTTATATTTGTGTCATTCTCAAAACTTTTGGCCATGTCTGTAGTCACAAACATCAACTCTATTCCCAAAATGGACTAAAGTGTAAGTAGGAAAACGTTGGTCAGTATTTCCAATGCTGAGATTTAAGGAATTGATGACATCTCCGATGTCCTTGGATATTTGAGGATTGGATCATGCCCACAATCATGCCCAGTAACACGGAACCGCTGGCAGGATCCATCTAAATAATCAGAGCAAAACATGCAAGGAGAATTATCATGCACGGGGTGAATCGAACCAGCAGAATCAACCTACAGTCCGCCCATTTCTATACAGACAGCAGCAGGGCCGTCTCCAGGCATTAGCAACATAAGCGGTCACTTAGGGCCCCAGGCCACTAGGGGGTCCCTTGTCATGTAAAAATCTTCCCAGTTTGAAATAGTTCCAAATCTTTCTGACTGTGAAAAAACGTTGTACAATTTCTCTCACAGTGTCACGCCCTGATCTGTTTCACATGTCTTTGTGATGGTCTCCACCCACCTCCAGGGGTCTCCTGTTTTCCCCATTAGTCCCCGGTGTATTTATCCCTGTGTTTCCTGTCTCTCTGTGCCAGTTCGTCTTGTTTTGTCAAGTCAACCAGCATTTCTCCTAGCTCCTATTTTTCCTAGCCTCTGTTTTTTCCTAGCCCTCCTGGTTTTGAACCTTGCCTGTACTGACGGCCTATCCGCCTGCCTGACCACTCTGCCTGTTCTGACCACGAGCCTGCCTATCCCCTTGTACTGTTTGGACTCGGACCTGTTCACGGAACCCCTGCATGTCCTGACCTCGAGTCTGCCTATCGCCTGGCACTGTTTGGACTCTGACCTGGTTGATGAACTCTCGCCTGTCCCCGACCTGCCTTTTGCCTACCCCTCAGCCACAGGCAGTGGCAGAGACAGCAAATGTTCAGACTTTATACACTGCACTCTTTGAGAGAGGTAGTTAGCAAACCAGGCCAAAGACCCCTAAGAGACACCAATACTCCTTAGCCGGCCCACAAGAATGGAATGGTCTACCGTATCAAAAGCTTTGGCCAAGTCAATAAAAATACCAGCACAATATTGCTTAGAATCAAGGGCAATGGTAACACCATTGATGACCTTTAACTTCCTAGGGAGCGGCAGGTGAGGTGACGGTTTTGGAGAGTCTGGCGTGCCCAAAGTAAAATGCCTGCCACTCAGACCCAGAAAATAGGATATGCACATAATTAGTACTATTGGATACGAAACACTCTGAAGTTTCCAAATTGTTAACCTCTAGGGGATCAGTGCACAACTTGACCGTTTTGGAGAGCCTGGCGTGCCCAAAGTAAAATGCCTCCCATTCAGGCCCAGAAAATAGGATATGCACATATTTGGTACCATTGGAAACACTCTGAATTTTGTAAAACTGTTAACCATTTGTCTGTGAGTAAAACAGAACGGATATGGCAGGCAAAACCCCGAGGAATTTCTGTCCTGGAAAAAGTGGTTTTCACAGAGTGCCTCATTTGGAACCCCTCCCTCATGAAAATGCCCATATAAGGGCATATGAATGCAGTACCTATCGCTTCCTCTGGATGTCAACAGTCTCGAGAAAGTGATTTGATTCTGTTCAGATGAAATAGAGCAGAGAAGAAGAGGGAATAAGGAAGTGTCTCTTTGGAACTCTATAGGACTGGGCGCGCGCTATCGCCAAGCACGCACTGTGTTTTTTACCGTCTTTAGAGCTCAGTTTATATTCCGGTTGATTTATTATAGTAAATATACGTAAAAGTGTTCCTAAGGATACATTTAAAATAATGTTTGATTGTTCTTGGACAAGTTTATAGGTATAAGTTGAACGAGTTCTAGTCACGTTTCAATGGAGGTGTGGACGCTGTAGTTTCTGATTATAACGCGCGAACCAAATGGAGATTTATGGATAAAATACATGACTTTTTCTAACAAAAGAACCATGGATTGTCTTCGTTGGACACTTAGGAAGACCTCAGCAGAAGTTCTTCAACAGGTAATTGATTTGTTTTNTGAATTTTGTAAAACTGTTAACCATTTGTCTGTGAGTAAAACAGAACGGATATGGCAGGCAAAACCCCGAGGAATTTCTGTCCTGGAAAAAGTGGTTTTCACAGAGTGCCTCATTTGGAACCCCTCCCTCATGAAAATGCCCATATAAGGGCATATGAATGCAGTACCTATCGCTTCCTCTGGATGTCAACAGTCTCGAGAAAGTGATTTGATTCTGTTCAGATGAAATAGAGCAGAGAAGAAGAGGGAATAAGGAAGTGTCTCTTTGGAACTCTATAGGACTGGGCGCGCGCTCTCGCCAAGCACGCACTGTGTTTTTTACCGTCTTTAGAGCTCAGTTTATATTCCGGTTGATTTATTATAGTAAATATACGTAAAAGTGTTCCTAAGGATACATTTAAAATGATGTTTGATTGTTCTTGGACAAGTTTATAGGTATAAGTTGAACGAGTTCTAGTCACGTTTCAATGGAGGTGTGGACGCTGTAGTTTCTGATTATAACGCGCGAACCAAATGGAGATTTATGGATAAAATACATGACTTTTTCTAACAAAAGAACCATGGATTGTCTTCGTTGGACACTTAGGAAGACCTCAGCATAAGTTCTTCAACAGGTAATTGATTTGTTTTTGCTGTGAAATGTGTTATGTGTGTGCCACGCTGGCTAATGAATTCATGGCTATGGGAAAAGTATGTGAGGTGCTACCCTCAAACAATCAAATGTTGTGCTTTCACCGTAAAGCCTTTTTGAAATCTGACAACGCTGTGATATTGCCAAGAAACAGAGCTTTTGATGAGTATGGAACACTTGTATATTGGTGGATGTTTAATAATTCAACTTTTGGATTTTGAATTTGGCGCCTTGCATTTCACCTGGTAGTGTCGGGAGTGGGGCGCTAGCACCCCAGTGATCCCTGAGAGGTTAAAATAATGTATGTGAGTATAACAGAACTGATATAGCAGGCGAAAACCCGAGGAAAATCCATCCGGATTTGCAGTTTTCTTTGTACATGACCTTTTTGTCCAGGCTGCTTATCGATTTCTTTGTTAACCAAGACTGAGAATGCAGTACCTATGGCTTCCACTAGATGTCAACAGTGTTTATACAGTGTCTGGAGGCTCTAGCAGTAAGCAGAACAGATAGGAAGAGGAAGTAGTGAAGAACCACAACATTTGTCAACAACGTATCGCAGGCGTGAGAATGTGAGCGCGCCCCACTTTATTTTCCTTTCCTATCGTTCACATTATCGTCCGGTTGAAATATTACAGTAAATATACATAAAAGGATACCTAAGAATACATAAAAAAATGATGTTTAATTTGTTTGGAGAAAGTGTATAGGTATAATTTGAACGTGTTCTCTTCACGGTTCAATGGGTGACTCGTCGGTGGATTTTCTGATCATAACACACCAACCAAACAGAGATTTATGGATATAATAGAAAAAGTAATTTAACAAAAGAACCATTGGATGTCTTCGTTTGACACTTGGGAAGCCCTCAGCAGAAGTTCTTTGAAAGGTAAAATATTTATTTTACCTCTTAAATGGGTTTTGTGTGACCCGTGCTGGATATGAATTTATGCTAATGTGTAAAATAGGAGGGGTGCTATCCTCAAACAATTAAATGTTGTGCTTTCGCCGTGAAGCCTTTTTGAAATCTGACAACGCTGTGATATTGCCAAGAATCAGAGCTTTTGATGACTATGCAACACTTGTATATTGATGTATGTTTAAAAATTCAACTTTGGGATTTTGAAT
This sequence comes from Hucho hucho, assembly GCA_003317085.1. Lineage (NCBI taxonomy): Eukaryota > Metazoa > Chordata > Actinopteri > Salmoniformes > Salmonidae > Hucho > Hucho hucho. The sequence continues at coordinate 710,917 of QNTS01000348.1, forward strand.
TTTGCGCGCCGCTACTCCCTAAGTAGTTAAGGAGCTCCTTTAGCACCTCGGACTCAGTGACTGCCTGCAGGGAGAAACTTTGTAGCGGGAAAGGGGAAAAAGAGGGAGGAGCATCCGGGCTAGTCGCATTAGAAGGGGTGGGAGAATAGGAAATGTTGGATGGGCAAGGAGGCATGGCTGAGTCAAATAGGAATCCTGACATAATGAAGCTGAGGTGTCGGTTTTGGAGAGTCTGGCGTGCCCAAAGTAAAATGCCTCCCACTCAGGCCCAGAAAATAGGATATGCACGTAATTAATACTATTGGATAGGAAACACTCTGAAAGTTCTAAGAGTGTTAAAATATTGTCTGTGAGTATAATAGAATGGATATAACAGGCAAAAACCAGAGGAATTTATGTCCTGGAAAAAGTGTTTTTGACATATTGCCCCATTTTGAACCCCTATTGAACCCCTATTGAAAACAGCCATTTCTGGGAGTAAAATTGCAGTACCTAATGCTTCCACTGGATGTCAACAGTCTCTAGACAGTGTTTGGTGATGTTAGGTTGCTCTGGATGGTAATAGAAGAAGAATTTCGAACTAGTCATCGGATGTAAACAGAAGAGGAAGCGCGTTCACGGGCTCGCGCGCTGTGGTTTTTTCCTTTCCTATCGTCCAGTTTATAATCCGGTTGAAATATTATAGTAAATATACATAGTAAAGATTCACCGGGTAGTGTTGGGAGTGGGGCGCCCCACCACTCCATAAGTAGTTAATAAGTGCATCGATGATGTTGTCCCCACAGTGACCATACATACAGTCTGGTCTATAAATATTTGGACATTGACATGTTATTATTTTAAATGTCTACCACAGCATATTGGAGTTGAAATTAAATAATGAATATGACCCGAAAGTGCAGATTTTCAGCTTTAACTTCTTTGGGAGCAGCGCACGAGGTGACCGTTTTGGAGAGCCTGGCGTGCCCAAAGTAAAATGCCTCCCATTCAGGCCCAGAAAATAGGATATGCACATATTTAGTACCATTGGATAGGAAACATGAAAGATGTCAATAGAAGAAAATGCGCTTTCCCGGCTGGCGCGTTCTTTGGTTTTTTCCTTTCTTATCGCCCAGTTTATATTCCGGTTGAAATATTATACTATTTATACATAAAAGTGTTCCTAAGGATACATTTACAATTATGTTTGATTGTTCTTGTACAAGTTTATAGGTATAAGTTGAACGAGTTCTCTTCACGTTTCAATGGAGGAGTTTTCTAACAAAAGAACCATGGATTGTCTTCGTTGGACACTTGGGAAGCCCTCAGAAGAAGTTCTTCAAAAGGTAATTGATTTGTTTTCGCTGTGAAATGTGTTTTCTGTGAACCGTGAAGGCTTATGAATTTATGGTAATGGGAAAAATATGTGGGGTGCTATCCTCAAACAATCAAATGTGGTGCTTTTGCCGTAAAGCCTTTTAGAAATCTGACAACGCTGTGATATTGCCAAGAAGCAGAGCTTTTGATGACTATGCAACACTTGTATATTGATGCATGTTTAATAATTCAACTTTTGGATTTTGAATTTGGCGCCTTGCATTTCACCGGCTAGCGCCCCACCGCTCCCTAAGAAGTTAATTTCAGGGTATTTACATCCAAATCGGATGAACGGCGTTGGAATTACAGCACTTTTTATATGTGCCCCCCCCCTTTTTTGAGGGACCAAAAGTAATTGGACAATTGGCTGCTTATTAGTTAATTTACCAGTAAGCAGATAGAAGGTTTAGAGTTGATTTCAAGTGTGGTATTTGCATTTGGAATCTGTTGCTGTTAACCCTCAATATGAAGTCCAAAGAGCTGTCACTGCCAGTGAAGAAAGCCATCATTAGGCTGAAAAATTGAAGCAAAAACATTAGGTGGGGCCAAATCAACTATTTGGTACATTCTTAGAAAGAAAGAATGCACTGGTAAGCTCAGGAACACCAAACGGCCCGGAAGACTACGTAAAACAACTGTGGTGGATGACAGAGCAATTGTTCCCTGGTGAAGAAAAACCGCTTCACAACAGTTGGCCAGATCAAGAACACCCTCCAGGACGTAGGATTATCTGTGTCAAAGTAAACATTCAAGAGAAGACTTCACCAGAGTTAATACAAACGGTTCACCACAAGATGTAACCATTGTTAAGTCTCAAAAACAGGAAGACCAGATTAGAGTTTGCCAAACAACATCCTATGGACAGATGAGACAAAGATCAACTTGTACCAGAATGATGGGAGGAGAAGAGTATGGAGAAGGGAAGGAACTGCTCATGATCCGAAGCATACCACCTCATCTGTTAATCATGGTGGAGTTAGTGTTATAGCGTGGGCATGTGTGGCTGCCAACGGAACTGGTTCCCTTGTATTTATTGATATTGTGACTGCTGACAAAAGCAGCAGGATGAATTTGGGCTATATTATCTGCTCAGATTCATCCAAATACTTAAACTCAATTGATAGTGCTTCACCGGGAAGATGGACAATGACCTGAAGCAGCAGTCTAAGGCACTGCATCTCAGTGCTAGAGGCGTCACTACAGACCCTGGTTCGATTCCAGGCTGTATCTCAACAGGCCGTGATTGGGAGTCCCATAGGGCGGTGCACAATTGGCCCAGTGTTGTCCGGGTTAGGGTTTAAATCAAGGTTAAATTATATATTTTTTAATACTGCGAAAGCAACCCAATACTTTTTAAGGCAAAGAATTGGAATGTTCGGCAATGGCCAAGTAAATCACCTGACCTGAATCCAACTGAGCATGCATTTCACTTGCTGAAGGCAAAACTGAAGGCAAAACGCCCCAAGAACAAGCAGGAACTGAAGACAGCTGCAGTAAAGGCCTGGCAGAGCATCACCAGGGAAGAAACCCAGCATCTGGTGATGTCTATGGGTTCTAGATTTCAGGCAGTCATTGACTGAAAATGATTTGCAACCAAGTATTAAAACTCACAATTTAATTTATGATTGTTAGTTTGTCCAATTACTTTTGAGCCCCTAAAATTGGGGGGAACACATATAAAAAGTATTGTAATTCCTACATCGTTGACCAGATTAAAGCTTAACCTCTTAAGCATCATTAAGGAGCGCTGGGGCGCTAGCGCCCCGTTTCCGACACTACCCGGTGAAAATGTAAGGCGACAAATTCAAAATCCAAAAGTTGAATTATTAAACATTCATCAATATACAAGTGTTGCATAGTCATCAAAAGCGTTGCATAGTCATCTGCTTCTTGGCAATATCACAGCGTTGTCAGATTTCAAAAAGGCTTTACGGCGAAAGCACAACATTTGATTGTTTGAGGGTAGCACCAATATTTTACCATTAGCATAAATTTATAAACCATCGCGGTTCACACGAAACACATTTCACAGCGAAAACAAATCCCTTACCTTTTGAAGAACTTCTGCTGAGGGCTTCCCAAGTGTCCAACGAAGGCAATCCATGGTTCTTTTGTTAGAAAAAGTCATTTATTATATCCATAAATCTCTCTTTGGTTGGCGCGTTATGTTCAGAAAATCCAACGTCGAATTGCCCATAGAACCGTGAAGAGAACGCGTTCAAATATACCTATAAACTTTTCCTAAACAAATCAAATACCAGTTAAAATGCATCCGTAGCTATCCTTTTATGAATATGAGCGATAATATTTCACTCGGATGGTCACCTAAACGTTATATAAGTAAAATAAAGTGGGGCGCGCAGCCAGCCTTGCGCACGAGAAAACTTGTTGACATCTGAGCTACCTTGGCCATATCCTTTCCCTATTCTTCCTGCTTCCTCCAATCTCTCTGAGGCTTTATATATAGACTGTTGACATCTAGTGGAAGCCATAGGTACTGAAATCTCGGAGCTGCTTGCCATAGAACACTATAGAGAGACTGTCAAACAGAGCCAATGTGACAAACAACAGTAATTCCGGATAGATTTTCCTTGGGTTATCGCCTGCTATTTCTGTTCTATTATACTCACAGACATAATGTTAACACTTTTAGAAACTTCAGAGTGTTTCCTATCCAATAGTACAAATTATTTTCTGGGCCTGAGTGGGAGACATTTTACTTTGGGCACGCCAGACTCTCCAAAACCGTCACCTCGGGAACCGCTCCCTAAGAAGTTAAACATTCATCAATATACAAGAGTTGCATAGTCATCAAAAGCTCTGATTTTTGGCAATATCACAGCATTGTCAGATTTCAAAAAGGCTTGACGGCGAAAGCACAACATTTGATTGTTCGAGGATAGCACCTCATATTTTCCACATTAGCATAAATTCATATCCAGCGCGGGTCACACAAAACCCATATAAGAGCTAAAATAAATCACTTACCTTTCGAAGAACTTCTGCTGAGGGCATCCCAAGTGTCCAAGGAAGACATCCAATGGTTCTTTTGTTAGAAAAAGTCAATTATTATATCCATAAATCTCTGTTTGGTTGGCGCGTTATGTTCATAAAATCCACCGTCGAGTCGCCCATTGAACCGTGAAGAGTATGCGTTCAAACTATACCTATTAGCTTTGTCCAAACAAATCAAACATCATTTATAATGTATCCTTAGGTGCACTTTTATGTATATTTACTATAATATTTCAACCGGATGATAACCTGAGCAATAGGAAAGGAAAAAAACCATTGAGCGCGCAAGACCGTGAATGCGCATGTCATTATATTTACTTCCTGGGTCCACGTCTAAATTCTTCTTCTATTCGCTTCTAATTCAACGTAACGTCATGAAACCCTGTCTAAAGACTGTCGACATCCAGTGGAAGCTATAGGTACTGCAGTCTCAGTCCTACATAAAGTTGTATGCAATAGGCACAATGGAGAAGATGCTCATTTACAAAAAAACTGCAAATCCGGATGGATTTTCCTCTGGTTTTTGCTTGCTATATCAGCTCTGTTATACTCACAGACATTATGTTAACACTTTTAGAAACTTCAGAGTGTTTCCTATCCAATAGTACTAATTATGTGCATATCCTAGTTTGTGGGCCTGAGTGGCAGGTATTTTACTTTGGGCATGCCAGACTCTCCAAAACCGACACCTCGGCTCCCGCTCCCTAAATAGTTAAAGTCAAATTAAAGCTTAAAGTCTGTACTTTCTGCTCATCTTGATTGTTTCATTTCAAATCCATTGTGGTGGCGTACAGAACCAAAATGATAATAACTTGGTCAAGGTCCAAATATGTATGGACCTAACTTTACATACCCCAACCAGGGTAGAGCTGCCGCTTTCAAGGAGCGGGACTCTAACCTCGACTGCACATCTCCTGGCAGACATGGTTGTGGTGTTAGCATTGTACACTTTTTGTGGAAGGGACGTAGGGAAAACCCCCTTTTTTGGTAAAGGTATCAACCGAAAGGTACCGGCTAGCGTATTGCTTAGGGACAATGAGGAGACATTGGGAACAGCTTTTGAGAGAAAGGATCAATCAACAAAGTGAATGGGCTGGGGGGACTAAAGAAGGTGTATGGGAGATTGAGGAGAAATGCCACCTCAATCGCTCTCATACACAACAATACATTTACTATCTAAGCACAATCAAAAGCCCTTTCCTCATCTCAAAGTTCTGTCTGTAAACCTCACCCAGCCCATTGACGTTGACAGATCATTGTCAATAGTAGCCCTTTGCAGGGGAATTTTGTAGACATGTCTTTGTATTGTGTTTTAACAATCTGCAGAGAGAAGAATGAGGTGGTTGTGTCATTACTATTGTTTTCTTGATTTTATACCTTTCAATGTCCATTGCTGGTTTCTGTCCCACAATTTTGTTGTGCTCCATAACCGCAAGGTATGTCCACTCCCTCATGCTTGTGTACCCAAAATACCTCCACTTTGGGATATTTTTCAACAGGGCACTGCGGAATGACTCCAGACAACCTAAGTTTTACAAAAAGAAAAGGTAAAAAGAGAAGAGGGGTAGACTAAATTGATGACATGGTCGGGAAGGTTCTTTGTGGTCCTCAGGCTACCTCTAACCACCTGTAACTCCATAACACAAACACAAACCATGCAAACACTACCCAATTCATGTTTATGCCATGCTTACTGTAAACTGAACTGTAAATCTTAGCCGTCAGTCAGCTTGTTAATATTTTGGCCAACTTACCTTCAACTAGTGCAGAGCTAGGGGTTGGAAGCGCATGTTAGTGGAATCAGATTCTGTACCACCTACAACAAAATGCAGAACAATGCACAATTTAACCAACCCACTTATTCTATTGATCTCCTATTAGACTGGCTAGCTAAGCATACCTAACACGGACATTTCAATATTTTCAGCTTGCTGTTAGCTAACTAGCGTCACTAAATTGGCAGCAAGATTGCTAGCCAGCTGGCTGAGAACCAACTAACCAACCATAGACAATTTATACACATTCATCATTGCTACCAACACACAAACAGAGTGAGTTAGCTATATGCTGATGCTGCCACCCCCGTGCTTCACGGTTGGAATGGTGTTCTTCGGCTTGCAAGCCTCCCCTTTTTTCCTCCAAACATAACGATGGTCATTATGGCCAAGCAGTTCTATTTTTGTTTCATCATACCAGAGGACATTTCTCCAAAAAGTACAATGTTTTTCTCAATGTGCAGTTGCAAACCGCAGTCTGGCTTTTTTATGGCGGTTTTTGAGCAGTGGCTTCTTCCTTGCTGAGCGGCCTTTCAGGTTATGTCGATATAGAACTCGTTTTACTGTGGATATAGATACTTTTGTACCTGTATCCTCCAGCTTCTTCACAAGGTCCTTTGCTGTTGTTCTGGGATTGATTTACACTTTTCGCACCCAAGTACGTTCATCTCTACGAGACAGAGTGCGTCTCCTTCCTGAGCGGTATGACGGCTGCGTGGTCCCATGGTGTTTATACTTGCATACTATTGTTTGTACAGATGAGTTTTGAATTGCTCCCAAGGATGAACTAGACTTGTAGAGGTCTTGGCTGATTTCTTTTGATTTGCCCATGATGTCAAGCAAAGAGGCACTGAATTTGAAGGTAGGCCTTGAAATACATCCACAAGTACACCTCCAATTGACTCAGATGATGTCAATTAGCCTATCAGAAGCTTCTCAAGCCATGACATAATTTTCTGGAATTTTCCAAGCTGTTTAAAGGCACAGTCAACTTAGTGTATGTAAACTTCTGACCCACTGGAATTGTGATACAGTGCCGGTACAGTGTCAATGTGCGGAGGCACTGGTTAGTTGAGGTAATATCTACATGTAGGTAGAGTTATTAAAGTGACTATGCATAGATGATAACAACAGAGTAGCAGTGGTGTAAAAGAGGGGGGGAATGCAAATAGTCTGGGTAGCCATTTGATTAGATGTTCAGGAGTCTTATGGCTTGGGGGTAGAAGCCTCTTGGACCGCTTGCCGTGCGGTAGCAGAGAGAACAGTATGACTAGGGTGGCTGGAGTCTGACAATTTTTAGGGCCTTCCTCTGACACCGCCTGGTATAGAGGTCCTGGATGGCAGGAAGCTTGACCCCAGTGATGTACTGGGCCATTCGCACTACCCTCTATAGTGCCTTGCGGTCGGGGGCCGAGCAGTTGCCATACCAGGCAGTGATGCAACCAGTCAGGATCCGTTCGATGGTGCAGCTGTAGAACCTTTTGAGGATCTGAGGACCCATGCCAAATCTTTTCAGTCTCCGGTGGGGGAATAGGTTTTGTCGTGCCCAATTCACGACTGTCATGGTGTGCTTGGACCATGTTAGTTGGTTGGTGATGTGGACACCAAGGAACTTGAAGCTCTCAGCCTGCTCCACTGCAGCCCTGTCGATTAGAATGGGGGCATGCTCGGTCCTCTTTTTCCTGTTGTCCACAATCATCTCCTTTGTCTTGATCACACTCTCTGACCTCATCTCTATAGGCTGTCTCGTTGTTGTCGTTGATCAGGCCTACCACTGTTGTGTCATCTGCAAATGTAATGATGGTGTTGGAGTCGTGCCTGGCCATGCAGTCATGAGTGAACAGGGGGTACAGGAGGGGGCTGAGCATGCACCCCTGAGGGGCCCCTATGTTGAGGATCAGCATTGCAGATTTGTTGTTACCTACCCTTACCACCTGGGGGCGGCCCGTCAGGAAGTCCAGTATGTTATTAGGTGGTCTGCTTAAAATATTTTGGTATTACGGACTCGGACAGGGAGAGGTTGAAAATGTCAGTGAAGACACTTACTAGTTGGTCAGCGCATGTTCGCTGTACACGCCCTGGTAATCCGTCTGGCCCTGCGGCCTTGTGAATGTTGACCTGTCTAAAGGTCTTACTCACATCGGCTGCGGAGAGTGTGATCACACAGTCTTTCGGTACAGCTGGTGCTCTCATCCATGTTTCAGTGTTTTTTGCCTCAAAGCAAGCATAGAAGTAGTTTAGCTCATCCGGTATGCTCGTGTCACTGGGCAGCTCTTGGGTGTGCTTCCTTTTGTAGTCTGTAATGGTTTGCAGGACCTGCCACATCCGACGAGCGTCAGAGCCGGTGTAGTACAACTTGATCTTAGTCCTGTATTGACTCTTTGCCTGTTTGATGGTTCGTCGGAGGGCATAGCAGGATTTCTTATAAGCTTCCGGGTTAGAGTCCCGCTCCTTGAAAGCGGCAGCTCCAGCCTTTAGCTCAGTGAGGATACTGCCTGTAATCCATGACTTCTGGTTGGGGTATGTACGTACGGTCACTGTGGGGACGACGTCATCGATGCACTTATTGATGAAGCTAATGACAGATGTGGTGTACTTTCTGTTCAATGCCATTGGAGGAATCCCGGAACATAATCCAGTTGGTGCTAGCAAAACAGTCCTGTAGCTTAGCATCTGCTTCATCTGACCAGTTTTTTATTGATCTAGTCACTGGTGCTTCCTGCTTTAATTGTGGTTCCACTAGATTAATTCTACTAGATGAAAAGCCACAATTAGTATGACATCCGGACATTTAAAGCATGCTTGATTTTCAAAAATGCACATACTATAAAATGTTACATTTTCGCATATACAAACAGCCTACACATTAGGACATATAGGCTCACCCATACTTAGAATGCGTCATCTAACGCACAATTGCATTGTTTCCTGCAATTAGTTTTTTTCGGTAGCACATTCCCATATTTACATCTGTTGTCAGACACACATGGGTCTCAAAATACATTCTCTTCCTCAATAGTGTGACGTGAAATCTACTAGATGAAAATCCAACATGAGTATGATATCCTGGCATTGAAAGCATACTCAATTTTTGTAATGTCACACTATAATACATCACTTTTTTTCGCATACCCCAAATGCATACTATTTAGAATGCAATATTCTACTAGATGAAAAGCCTAATTCTACTAGATGAAATGCCAAAATGAGTATGACATCCTGGAAATTTCGCAAGTAGTTATAAAATAATTCCACATTTGTAGTATGTAATATGTAGCATGGCTTCACGCTGTACAACACCCTTGATTTACTTTACCACTAGGCTACTCATAGAATGTGCATATAGATTAGGGTTATGTTAATGTTGAAACTGATTACCCTGGAATTCAGAATTCTGTACCTTTTTTATTTACTTCAATTCCCTTCCAAAAATTCTTATAAATGTCTGGATGAAAAAGGTAAATACTGGCCGGAATGATTTTTATTATCCCTGTGATAATAGCATGTCCTTTTACAGTGCAAAACAGCCATTTACACCCCCTTGTCAACCTAATACAACTCTGCTGTATCCATCTGGCCCTGACTGTAGCCATCTGGTGTAGATTGCAGGCTCCCACTGTCACAGGAACATTGATATGGATTGTTTTATGAAGACCTCTGTGCCATGGAGAGGGCAGTGAACCGTAAAAAATTAAAGGTCCCACCTACTGCTAATTTATTTAAACAGGGGCTTTAGCTCCCAGTGCTGCATTAAGTCCATCTGTTCTGGGGGCAGGCGATGTCTGGAGAGAGAGCGCTAATCACTGTACCATTCAAAGTCATTACAGCCAGGATTGATTATGGCTCAACATGCGACACAGATGTGGGGGCTAATGTTTATGCCAGCTAGGAGAGACCGGAATTATCTTCGTAGGGTTGTCATGCATTTCTATATGAATGAACAGACCTACAATATCGAGTCATTGATATGCATGTGGAATGTGTCGTAGAGAGACATTTTGATACTAATGCTATTGCATTGTGTTACAGCCTGAATTCAAAATGTATTAAATATATTTTTCTTTTCAGCCACCTACACACAATGAAAACATAGTTTTAGAAATGTTTGCAAATGTATTGAAATTAAATGCAGAAATATCTAATTTACATAAGTATTCACACCACTGAGTCAATACATGTTAGGATCCACTTTGGCAGCGATTACAGTTGTCTTTCTGGGTAAGTCTCTAAGAGCTTTGCACATCTGGATTGTGCAACATTTGGCAATTATTATTTCCAGAATTATTCAAGCTCTGTCAAATTGGTTGTTGACCATTGCTAGACAACCATTTTCAGGCAGTGCCATAGCTTTTCAAGCACATTTAAGTCAAAAGTCAACTCAGGAACATTCACTCTTTTCTTGGTTAGCAACTCCAGTGTACATTTGGCCTTGTGTTTCAGGTTACTGTCCTGCTGAAAGTCGAATTAATCTCCCAGTGTCTGGTGGAAAGCAGACAAACAAGTTTTCCTCTAGGATAACATGATGTAGCCACCACTACACTTTGAAAATATGGAGAGTGGTACTCAGTAATGTGTTGTTTTGGATAAGCAGTGCCTTGTTGCAAACAGGATGTATGTTTTCGAATATTTGTATTCTGTACAGTCTTCCTTCTTTTCACTCAGTCAATTAGGTTAGTATTGTGAGGATCAATGCTGGAGACGAGAAGCAGGTACAGGGAGTGAACATTTAATAAACAGAACAGGAACAGCATCTGGACATGGGAAAAATAACGTCATCAATGCTGACACAGGGAACAAACTGAAGAGCAGACAGATATAGAGGGGATAATCAATAAAGTAATGAAGTCCAGGTGAGTCCAATATTGCTCAGCTGCGTGTAATGATGGTGACAGGTGTGCGTAATGAAGGGCAACCTGGTGTCATCAAGCACCAGAGAGGGAGAACGGGAGCAGGCTTGACAGTGCCCCCCCGTCTAGGGGCGGGGCGGCCCAGGCGGGGCGGCTGAGGCATGAAAGCCTGACGATCCCACTGAGGAGTGGGAGCCTGACAAACCAACTGAGGTGTGGGAGCCTGACAGGCTGGCTGGAGCATGACGTGGGGTGGGCACCTGCCAAACCAACCCGAGGCAAGAAGACCTCTCGAGCCAGCTAAGGCAAGGAAGCCCGATGAGCTAGCTGAGGCACCCGCGGTTCCATCGGCAACGGCACCCGGACCGGAGGTCACCAACCAAAACAAAAACTCCTTGATGCTTCCTTTAGTGGTGTCAGCATTCTGTGAGGATCGACGCTGGAGATGAGAAGCAGGTACAGGGAGTGAACATTTACTAAACAACGGACATGAAACAGAACAGGAACAGCGTCTTGAGAGGGGAAAAATAACAACGTCAATGCTGATACAGAGAATAAAATGAGTAGCAGACAGATATAGAGGGGGTAATCAACAAAGTAATTGAGTCCAGGTGAGTCCAATGTTGCGCAGCTGCACGTAATGATGGTGATAGGTGTGCGTAATGAAGAGCAGCCTGGCGCCCTCGAGTGCCAGAGAGGGAGAACAGGAGCAGGCGTGACAAGTATTGTGGAGGAACAACAATGTTGATCCATCCTCAGTTTTCTCCTATCACAGCCATTAAACTCTGTAACTGTTTTAAAGTCACCATTGGCCTCATAGTGAAATCCCTGAGCGATTTCCATTCTCTCCGGCAACTGAGTTAGGAAGGACGACTATATTTTTGTAGTGACTGGGTGTATTGATACACCATCCAGTGTAAATAATAACTTCACCATGTTCAAAGGGATATTCAATGTCTGCATTATTTAAAAATAAATACCAATTAGGTGCCCTTCTTTGCGAGGCATTGGAAAACCTCCCTGGTCTTTGTGGTTGAGTCATTCAAAAGTCATGTTAAACACTATTATTGCACACATTGAATCCATGCAAGTTATTATGTGACTTGTTAAGCACATTTTTACTCCTGAACTTATTTTTTGCCATAACAAAGGGGTTGAATACTTACTGACTCAAGACATTTCAGCTTTTCATTTTTTATGAATTTGTAAAAATTAAGAAAAACATAATTGTGACTCGTTTCAGGAGACTAGGCGTATGCTGCGGGTCACTACTTCACAGGAGAGCCATTTGAACGTAAACCTTTTTTTAATCAAAATGCATTTTTTGGCAGAAATGCCTTCTGGAACATGTGAACTTTCATATGCCTTAATAACAAACGTGCATGCCATCTGTAAATATGAAACATGCCGAGCGATGAGTTTGGATTGGTCTGCCATGTAGCACGCTTCTGTCTAACACATATAACAGTATGTGTTGGTAATCCTTTCTAATGTGGCTTTTTTTTTAGATATCACGTAGTTGTACTGCATAAGTTGTACTTGCTCTCCGCTTTCTGGTGGACCGAGTTTTGAAATCAGTGAAATTAGAGTATGTTACTTAAGGAGATGGAGAAAATTCTAGTGTTTGATGGCAAATATGCAGACAGAGTCAAAAAGAGAACACACAGAAGGCATAAACACACAGAAGGTATAAAACACCTGTCTCCGGATTACATCTTTAACTTCATTGGGAGCAGCTTACTTTGGGCACCCTGGCGTGCCCAAAGTAAAATGCCTCCCATTCAGGCCCAGAAAATAGGATAGGCACATATTTAGTACCATTGGATAGGAAACACTCTGAATTTTCTAAAAGTGTTAACATTTGTCTGTGAGTATAACAGAACGGATATGGCAGGCGAAAACCTGAGGAATTTCTGTCCTGGAAAAAGTGGTTTTGACACATTGCCTCATTTAGAACCCCTCCCTTATGAAAATGCCCATATAAGGGCATATGAATGCAGTACCTATTGCTTCCTCTGGATGTCAACAGTCTCGAGAAAGTGTTCTGATTCTTTTTAGATGCTTTTAGAGCAGGGAAGAAGACGAATAAGGAAGTGTCCACACAGATGTCAATAGAAGTAAATGCGCGCTCCCGGCTGGCGCGTTATTTGTTTTTTTCCTTTCTTATCGCCCAGTTTATATTCCGGTTGAAATATTATACTATTTATACATAAAAGTGTTCCTAAGGATACATTTAAAATTATGTTTGATTGTTCTTGGACAAGTCTATAGGTATAAGTTGAACGAGTTCTCTTCACGTTTCAATGGAGGAGTCGACGCTATATTTTCTCATTATAACGCGCCAACCAAACTGAGATTTATGGATATAATACATTACTTTTTCTAACAAAAGAACCATGGATTGTCTTCGTTGGACACTTGGGAAGCCCTCAGCAGAAGTTCTTCAAAAGGTAATTGATTTGTTTTCACTGTGAAATGTGTTTTCTGTGAACCGTGGAGGCTTATGAATTTATGGTAATGGGAAAAATGTTACGTGCTACCCTCAAACAATCAAATGTGGTGCTTTCGCCGTAAAGCCTTTTTGAAATCTGACAACGCTGTGATATTGCCAAGAAGCAGAGCTTTTGATGACTATGAAACACTTGTATATTGATGCATGTTTAATAATTCAACTTTTGGATTTTGAATTTGGCGCCTTGCATTTCACCTGGTAG
>QNTS01000348.1:726100-739721 GCA_003317085.1 Hucho hucho
ACAGATGTCAATAGAAGTAAATGCGCGCTCCCGGCTGGCGCGTTCTTTGTTTTTTTCCTTTCTTATCGCCCAGTTTATATTCCGGTTGAAATATTATACTATTTATACATAAAAGTGTTCCTAAGGATACATTTAAAATTATGTTTGATTGTTCTTGGACAAGTTTATAGGTATAAGTTGAACGAGTTCTCTTCACGTTTCAATGGAGGAGTCGACGCTATATTTTCTCATTATAACGCGCCAACCAAACTGAGATTTATGGATATAATACATTACTTTTTCTAACAAAAGAACCATGGATTGTCTTCGTTGGACACTTGGGAAGCCCTCAGCAGAAGTTCTTCAAAAGGTAATTGATTTGTTTTCACTGTGAAATGTGTTTTCTGTGAACCGTGGAGGCTTATGAATTTATGGTAATGGGAAAAATGTTACGTGCTACCCTCAAACAATCAAATGTGGTGCTTTCGCCGTAAAGCCTTTTTGAAATCTGACAACGCTGTGATATTGCCAAGAAGCAGAGCTTTTGATGACTACGAAACACTTGTATATTGATGCATGTTTAATAATTCAACTTTTGGATTTTGAATTTGGCGCCTTAAATTTCACCGGGTAGTGTCCGTAAGAAGTTAACTTCTTAAGGAGCAGCAAGGTGCGCTGGGGCGCTAGTGCCCCACTCCCGACACTACCAGGTGAAATGCAAGGCGCCAAATTCAAAATCCAAAAGTTGAATTATTAAACATGCATCAATATACAAGTGTTTCATAGTCATCAAAAGCTCTGCTTCTTGGCAATATCACAGCGTTGTCAGATTTCAAAAAGGCTTTACGGCGAAAGCACCACATTTGAGTGTTTGAGGGTAGCACCTTCACTATTTTTCCATTACCATGAATTCATTAGCCTTCACGGTTCACACACGGTTTCTCAGCGAAAACAAATCAATTACCTGTTGAAGAACGTCTGCTGATGGCTTCCCAAGTGTCCAACGAAGACAATCCATGGTTCTTTTGTTAGAAAAAGTAATGTATTATATCCATAAATCTCAGTTTGGTTCGCGCGTTATATTTTCTCTCCAATCGTCCACGCGCGTTATATTTTCTCTCCAATCGTCCATTGAAATGTGAAGAGAACTCGTTCAACTTATACCTATAAACTTGTCCAAGAACAATCAAACATCATTGTAAATGTATCCTTAGGAACACTTTTATGTATATTTACTATAATAATTCAACCGGAATATAAACTGGGCGATAAGAAAGGAAAAAACCACAGAGCATGCCTGGCGGGAGTGCGCATCCTCTTCTATTGACATCTGTGGGGGCACTTCCTGATTCCTCTTCTTCTCTGCTCTAAAAACATCTAAAACAAATCTGAACACTGTCTCGAGACTGTTGACATCCAGAGGAAGCGATAGGTACTGCATTCATATGCCCTTATAAGGGCATTTTCATAAGGGAGGGGTTCCAAATGAGCAATGTGTCAAAACCACTTTTTCCAGGACAGAAATTCCTCGGGGTTCCGTCTGCCATATCCGTTCTGTTTTACTCGCAGACAAATGGTTAACACTTTTAGAAAATTCAGAGTGTTTCCTATCCAATGGTACTAAATATGTGCATATCCTATTTTCTGGGCCTGAATGGGAGGCATTTTACTTTGGGCACGCCAGGGTCTCCAAAACGGTCATCTCGTGTGCTGCTCCCTAAGAAGTTAAACTAAGAGCAACCATGGCATCCGTGACAGAGAGGGAGAAGTGTCCATCCATGTATACGGGTAAGATAGTCATTTTCAGATATTACACATTTGTAAATTTTGTCAGACATTTCAAGTTAGTGTACTGTTAGGTAGCTAGCATGATTGATTTAATTTATTAGACAACCTTTTAAAATACGTACATAAGGGCGCACCAGCCGGTAACGCCTCCAAATAATATTTAAGAAAATCATCAAGGATAACACAATAAAGCTTAAAAATGTATTTCCATTGTGGTCCTAACGTTATCTGGCTGGCTCGCTAGCTAATGTTACATATATGATCTGTGTAGTAATGTTGTTCCTATCTCAGAGCCATTTGCATTGCTAGCTAACATTGAACCTGGTTGGTTAGCTACCTGCAGGTTTTATGTAAGATAGTAACATTATGAGTTGGGATTATGGTTCATTCATGTCTAAACAAAAGACTCCACTCTGCAAGTAACCATTTCAATAGAATGTTCATGATGTCACTGTGACAACTGTCGATAGAAGTAGCTGGTAAATTAACTCTGGCTATCTACTCAGATTTCAGAGCACTCGTCTGAGTGTGCCAGATCGCAGACTGACGAATTTACGAACAGTGTCAGTAAATGTTGGCAAAAAAGCATAATTAAATTGTTGCAAGCAACACAGTTGTAGTCACCAACGTTCTGGACAACATAAAAACAGCCTAACCAGCCCTGCTAGGGCAAGTAAAATGATTTAAAGACTAAAGGCTGGTTTATACTACGGGTGTGTTCGTAAATTTAATCTGGAGTGCCAGAGTGTGCTCAGGACGTTCGTAAACTCAGAGCATTGTCAGATTGTCAGCTTGGGTGCTTGACTGCTGTTGTTAGGTGAGAACGCTCGGATCAACCCCACTGCTCGGACAGAGCGTCCAGTGTGCGCTCTGAACACTCCGAGAGTGAAACGCTCTGAATTTACGTACGGACTATCTGACAATGCTCTGAGGTTACGAATGTCCAGAGCACACTCTGGCACTCCAGATTAAATTCACGAACACACCCATAGTATAAACCAGCCTTTAGTCTTGAAATCTTTGTACATGGCCTCACATGTGAATCCTTAAAGAGAGCGGTGAGGCTAAAGCAAAAGAGGGTGTGAACGATGCTGAATGGGTGTAGACAAAGAAGAGCTCTCCAGTAGGTGTAACAAAAATATTGAAGGGACATTTTTTTTTATTAAGTGAGGTTACATGTTTATCAACTTTCAAACAGAATTACTTTACCATTGTTCATCAACTGTAGTTTATGATATACCATTTTCTAGCTCTGAGTCTCTGCTTTTATCCAATGTAAAAAACAAAATTTCAAATGTTGCTACATAAGACCGAATCGAGCTGGTCGGTCACAATTCCACTTTGACATTATGGGGTATTGTGTGTAGGCCAGTGACACAAAATCTAATTTAATCCATTTTAAATTCAGGCTGTAACACAACAAAATTTGGAAAAAGTCAAGGGGTGTGAATACTGTATGCCATGGCATGCATGCCAAATAGTATGGCAGAAAAAAAATGTAACCAGTATATCCAAACTTTTTCAGAGTCATATTCACCCCATCTAGGATCACATACAGTTGAAGTCGGAAGTTTACAGACACTTATGTTAAAACTAGTTTTTCAACCACTCTACAAATTTATTGTTAACAAACTATAGTTTTGGCAAGTCGGTTAGGACATCTACTTTGTGCATGACACAAGTAATTTTTCCAACATTTGTTTACAGACAGATTATTTCACTTATAATTCACTGTATCACAATTCTAGTGGGTCAGAAGTTTACAAACACTAAGTTGACAGTGCCTTTAAACAGCTTGGAAAATTCCAGAAAATTATGTCATGGCTTGAGAAGCTTCTGATAGGCTAATTGACATCATTTGAGTCAATTGGAGGTGTACCTGTGGATGTATTTCAAGGCCTAACTTCAAACTCAGTGCCTCTTTGCTTGACATCAAAAGTGCAAATCAATCCCACAATAGCAAAGGACCTTGTGAAGATGCTGGAGGAAACAGGTACAAAAGTATCTATATCCACAGTAAAACGAGTCCTATATCGACATAACCCGAAAGGCCGCTCAGCAAGGAAGAAGGCCACTGCTCCCAAACCGCCATAAAAAAGCCAGACTACGGTTTGCAACTGCACATGGGGAAAAAGATTGTACTTTTTGGAGAAATGTCCTCCGGTCTGATGAAACAAAAATAGAACTGTTTGACCATAATGACCATCTTTATGTTTGGAGGAAAAAGGGGGAGGCTTGCAAGCCGAAGAACACCATCCCAACCGTGAAGCAAGGGGATGGCAGCATCATGTTGTGGGGGTGCTTTACTGCAGGAGGGACTGGTGCACTTCACAAAATAGATGGTATCATGAGGCAGGAAAATTATGTGGATATTTTGAAGCAACATCTCACGACATCAGTCAGGAAGTTAAAGCTTGGTCGCAAATGGACAATGACCCCAAGCATACTTCCAAAGTTGCTGCAGCATGGTTTAAGGACAACAAAGTCAAGGTATTGGAGTGGCCATCACAAAGCCCTGACCTCAATCCTATAGAAAATTTGTGGGCAGAACTGAAAAAGCGTGTGCTAGCAAGGAGGCCTACAAACCTGATTCAGTTTCACCAGCTCTGTCAGGAGGAATAGGCCAAAATTCACCCAACTTATTGTGGGAAGCTTGTGGAAGGCTACCTGAAATGTTTGACCCAAGTTAAACAATTTAAAGGCAATGCTGACAAATAATAATTGAGTGTATGTAAACTTCTGACACACTGGGAATTTGATGAATGAAATAAAAGCTGAAATAAATCATCCTCTCTACTAATATTCTGACATTTCACATTCTTAAAATAAATTGGTGATCCTAACTGACCTAAGACAGGGAATATTTATAAAGATTAAATGTCAGGACTGAGTTTAAATGTATTTGACTAAGGTGTATGTAAACTTCCGACTTCAACTGTATATACTTTCTACTGACTATGATCCAAAATCTAATCCCTCCTCTCAAGTGGGCCCTTTTTAAAATGCAGTGTATGATATTGTCAGATTGGGCTTGCATGCGTATGCTGAGGCAATTATCTTTCAATTGATTAAAGATAGCCTCATTGTAATTTAGTTTGCGCTTTGGGCAGTGGCGTTCGATCTCCTACTGTAAACTATTTGGAGGACCGAAATGCTCCGATTAATACAAGCAAAGATCATAGCTTTTTAGCATTATGAATGCTGTGGTCACAGGATAAGTGGATAATATTCATACTATGTCAGTCACCTCAATTGACTCAAAGATCAACAACCGCCCTGGTTATTCATTTTGATGATATTCTCAAATGGCAACATAAATAAGTATACCATCTACAAGTACGGAAGGGTAAATACTTGTTTGGTGGTTTTGTGGAGTCGTTCTGATATTGTTCAGTGGTGTACCACTAATGGTAATATAATAAACCAGGCCTGTGGGCTCCTAAGCCTGTGGCCTCCTCCCTTCCAGCCAGCTGTGCTTTAATGCAATTGGTTTATTATTTACTAACACGTGTGGAGCTGTAACAGCCTTCCCACTGGGCACACACTGGTTGAATCAACATTGTTTCAACGTATTTTGTAAACGTATTGTGACATGGAATCAATGTTAAAAATGCATTGGACTCAAAAAAGTCATCAACCAGTACTCTTTTCATCTAATTTCAACCAGTGTTGTAAACCTTCAACTTAAATACATTGACTTAACATGACTAGCAGGTTACTACATTAATCTAATCTCAACATAATAAAAGGAACTATGTATATGTTGAATTTGTGTTGAAAATTCACAAATATTGTTCTTCTTATATTCACTGGGTGGTGTAAATTATGTTGAATTTTATATTTGATAAGACATTTTATTTGACTTTGTTTCAATGTTGATAGCAAAATGGTATGTTTTGAATCAACATTATTGTTTCAGCGTCATGCCATCAACCTAAATAAAGAGTTATATTGAAAATAAAATATGAAGTGACAGTCCAACGATTCCTGCCTGAAAAAAGACTCCTACTGGTATATGAGGAGTAATGCACTCCAGTGAGAACAAGTCTAGTATGAAAGCTGACATTGATCAGCTTCCATACTCATCTGCGTAGACTACCTAAATAACATTGAATAGTTGAAAGCTTATTCTACAAAAATATTCTAAAATGGCCTGGACACATTTGTTGGTACCCCTTAGAAACGAGAACAAATAATTGGATTATAGTGATATATTACTATTTTGTTTCTTTAATTAGTATCACACGTCTCCAATCTTGTAATCAGTCATTCAGCCTATTGAAATGGGGAAAAGTAGTCACTGTGCTGTTTGGTATCATTGTCTGCACCACAATGAACATGGACAAGAGAAAGCAAAGTAGAGATTTGTCTGAGGAGATAAGAAAGGAAATAATAGACAAGCATGGTAAAGATAAAGGCTACAAGACCATCTCCAAGCAGCTTGATGTTCCTGTGACAACAGTTGCAAATATTATTAAGAAGTTTAAGGTCCATGGAACTGTAGCCAACCTCCCTGGGTGTGGCCGCAAGAGGAAAATCGTCCCCAGACTGAACAGAAGGATAGTGCGAAGGGTTGAAAAAGAAGGTGAAGGTAAGTCAGTTTATGATGGCACCATCCATTGCTTTTTGAGCGAAAGTGGGCTCCATATAAGAAGATCCAGGAGGACTCCACTTTTGAAATAAAAAAATAAAAAAGCCAGAGTGTAATTTGCTAAAATGCATATTGACAAGCCACAATCTGTCAGAAGGCTTGGTGTAGTTGGTGCAAAAAGTCAGGAGCAGGACAGCAGAGATGAGCAACACAACGGAGTTTACTCAAAATATTCAAAGTAGTAACAAAAAACAAGCCCACCAAATGGACTGACATAATATCTGAACAATAATGCACACCGCCGAACGCTGCCCGAACAAGGAGAGGGACCGACGTCGGCGAAAGTCGTGACACAATCCTTCTGGGAGAACAGATAAGTCAAAAGTGGAGCTTTTTGGCAAGTCACATCAGCTCTATGTTCACAGACGAAAATATTAAGCTTTCAAAGAAAAGAACACCATACCTACAGTGAAACATGGAGGAGGCTCGGTTATGTTTTGGGGCTGCTTTACTGCACCTGGCACAGGGTGCCTTGAATCTGTGCAGGGCACAATGAAATCTCAAGACTACTAAGGCATTCTGGAGCAAAACGTACTGCCCAGTGTCAGAAAGCTTTGTCTCAGTCGCAGGTCATGGGTCCTCCAACAGGATGACCCAAAACACACAGCTAAAAGCACCCAAGAATGGATAAGAACAAAACATTGGACTATTCTGAAGTGGCCTTCTATGAGTCCTGATCTGAATCCTATCGAACATCTATGGAAAGAGATGAAACTTGCAGTCTGGAGAAGGCACCCATCAAACCTGAGACAGATGGAGCAGTTTGCTCTGAAAGAGTGGACCAAACTACCTGTTAACAGGTGCAGAAGTCTCATTGAGAGCTACAGAAAATGCTTGATTGCAGTAATTTCCTCTAAAGGTTGTGCAACAAAATGTTAGGTTAAGGGTCCCATCATTTTTGTCCGTGGCATTTATTTGTTTTATTATTTACAATATTACGTTTAATAAAAAATCTAAAGCAAAGTCTGATTTCTATTAAATATGGAATAAACAATGGTGGATGCCAATTACTTGCCAATTGCCAATGTCAATTTCAAGTTATTTCAGAGACAATAGTGCATTCGTTTTTTTGTGGAGGGGTACCAACAAATTTGAGCATGTCTGTATATACACTGAGTGCACAAAACAACATACACCTGCCTCTTTCCATGATATAGACCGACTCTGGTGAATGCATATTGATTTCACTTGTTAAATCGTCGTTGCAAGGTAGCTAACGTTAACACACCCAGAGATTTTAGCACAGAAAATAGCTAACTAGCTAATACTCAAGCTAACTTAGCTAGCTAAATAGGACAACCTGTTTAACCTGAATGACCATCAAATTCATAATTCATAACGTTTGTTACTTACCATTTTCACGGTTTTCAGTCAGCCAAAACACCCCTAGTCTGTCGAAATAACGTTAGCCTTTTTCTACTCAGTCACACTATCTAGAACTAGATACAAGTATTCTGGTGGACTTCACGTGCTGGTGGCAGTTGAATTAACCCGCTGGCTGGGTCTAATACCCATAGCCCATCCTTAATAACCCAGCACTAACAACCCGACCTTGCTGTATTTTTACAGAAAAAATTCCAACTATTGACCCATTTTTTTATTTTATTTTACCTTTATTTAAATAGACAAGTCAGTTTAGAACCAATTCTTATTTTACAATGACGGCCTACCCCAGCCAAATGCGGGGCAAATTGTGCGCCGCCCTATGCCTGCAACCCAGCAATTGGGTCACCCAAACAACCCAACATATGCAACTTACAAAGAATGAATGTATGGACTACATTTCATGAGAATAATACATGCATTTACTTAACTAATCAATCTAGAAGACAATGCGCTATTTATCACTCAAAAAAAAGTTTTATTAGTGAGTGCACAACAAACATATTTCAAGGGTGTTGATGCAATCTCCTCCCAATATAGCCTCTTCCAACACCACGGGTAAGGGAAGTGTATCCATCTGCTTTGATGTCAAATCAACTCATATTGTAGCTAGCTAGCTAGCTGCCTACCTTCACTGTTTTGCTAGCTAACATTCTACTGAACCGTGACACTAGCATGACATGCATACTGTTATTAAAAGACAGCAATGTATTCACCTAAAAATATAAGTGATTAGGCAAATCATTAGTTAGGAAGCTAGCTAGCTATCACATGAATTGTGCAAAAATATGATAGCTAACGGAAGTTAGCTAAGCGATAGCAAGATAGTCAGTGACACTGACAGATAGAAACTTGTATCAACAAAATGTATTTCACTCTATCCCATAAAACATGACATTGCTAACTAGGCATAATTTAGTTAATACAATTTTATAGTTTATAACAATTATTGTTGCCAAAGGTTTGCAGCAGGTTCACCACTAGTGGCAGACGTTTGCAAACTTTTGGTAACATTTTGTGGAACACTATTTAGTTTGCAGCAACAAAAACATTTTTGTAAGGGATGTGTGTATTTTCTGTAATTTCTGTAAGTCAGGGGTCATTTTTAAAAGAGAGGTCACTTGGTCAGGTCAACAGGAAGTATTATTAAAGAAATACTTTCCATTCAAATACAGATAGAGATGTAGTAGTCCCAGAGTTAATGATCCAAGGTCAGTTTTGCATGTCACCTCCTGATGATTATGAGGACTGACCGTGTTAGAATAAAAAAAACTAAGCTTAATCATGCTCCATCTGTCTCTCATCTGCAGGTATGTTTTGATGTGAGAGATGAAGCCAGTCCCGTCATCCCCCGTCAACTGGGGGCCCAAAGCTGGTTAGGAGACACCGCTAGAGACACTTTGTAATTGTGATGATCTGAGAGAATATTAGGGTAGCACTGTAATTCATTAATCATATGCTGTCTTCCCTGCTCCTCTGCTCTTACCTCTTTCCCTTTGTCTTCTACACCTCTCTCCCCACCTCTTTCTTTATAATGCACACCATATGTGTGTTGAAGTACAGATTGAACTTTTATTTATACTATAATAATGCATGTATTATGTATTTATAACTCCTGGATAATGAACTTTCAATAAAGCGTTTCACATTCTCCACTTGTTGAAATTAAGTATCTCATTGAAATACTACACCTATGTTGTGTCCTCAGATTAATGCAGATGAAGGGAAGTAGATATGCATAGGAAGTGTAGTGTACTGTTCTTTTTCTGGATATATGAATTACAAAATCAACCTTTACTTAGATCATGTTTCTAGTCTATTGCATAGTTACAATGTGTAATCATTGATGTCCCAGGAACAGGAGTGGTAAACACTGTTGAAGTGTATAATTGTAATACATACATGCAGACACAGCATCATTCAAAGAATGGAGTTTGATACACCTGGTATTGGATTTGACTGAAAAACAATGTCTCACAGAGATTGATACCTGAGCTGCACCTTTATTTGCCAAGGAAGAGTACATGATCAGGGAATATATTCAATGTACAGGCTACAATGTGGGGATCTCATGCGTGGTAATAACTACATGTATTTAGGACATGCATCCTTGGCACAATAAAGTTATTATATTCTACTCAATTCATAGGCTTCATTAATGCCATTCAGACTTGAAGTTGATACAACTGATTGCTGAGGTTCATAGGTATGAATATTAGTTCAGAACCTAACGTTTTAGGGTCCATACACAGATCGGCTACATACTGTAGCTAGCTACATATCCATAGACATAGTTATTTTTATCCTCCACTACACAATAAGCAAGTAAATAGTTAGCTAGCTATGTTACTTCAGCTGAATTGCATGGCAAATATAAGCAAAGAAAAGCTTACACAATTGTACGTTCAATTTGCAGTAAACGCTTTAGCTAGCTAGATGCTTTACATCCACTGTTTCACAAGACGACAGCCTGGTTTGCTGGTTTTCTCAGGAGTCCCTAAAACATGAAACACAAATTACAATTTCATTCTCATGTCATAACACTAGCTAGCTAGCTTGCTAATGTTAGATAGTTAGCTAATTTGCTAAATAGCGATTTTCGTGAATTAACTTTTTGACAAAGAAATATGCACAATCATTTGTCTCTACATTAACTAACATATTCTTCTCAATTGTACATTTTCTGCTTGACTCGTTATGACATTATAATTACTTACATTTTCATCCACTGTAATGTTTTGTCAGCCATCTTTGCTGAAGAATGTCACCAGCGACTGGTGGCTTGCGTCAAATTCGTCATTGGAACCACTCGATATGATTGGTCATATAAAAACCTTGGGACCCAAATGCACAATGAGTGCTCTAACTCCCCCTTACGGTGGTTTGGAGCAATGAAGCTGTGACACTGGGTACCTCTAAAGTCCCGCGGTGTAAGCTCACAACTTTTAAAGGAGGAAACACTGTGGGTACGATCCCATCAATGCACTTATTGATGAAGCCAGTGACTGATGTGATGTACTCCTCAATGCCATCGCAAGAATCGCGGAACATATTCCAGTCTGTGCTAGCAAAACAGTCCTGTAGCTTAGCATCTGCTTCATCTGACCACTTTTTTTATTGACCGAGAAGGATATAATTATGGTCAGATTTCCCAAATGGAGGGCGGGTGAGAGCTTTGTACACGTCTCTGTGTGAAGAGTAAAGGTGGTCTAGAGTTGTTTTCCCTCTGGTTGCACATTTAACATGCTGGTAGAAATTAGGTGAATTTAAATGTATTTAGGCAAGTCAGTGAAGAAAAAAAATCTTATTTACAATGACAGCCTAGGAACAGTGAGTAACTGCCTTGTTCAGGGGTAGAATGACAGATTTTTACCTTGTCAGCTTGGGGATTCGATCTACCAACCTTCCGGTTACTGATCCAATGCTCTAACCATTAGGCTACCTGCCGCACCATATTTAGGTTTCTCTGTTTAAGTCCCCGGCCACCAGGAGCGCCACCTCTGGATGAGCGTTCTCCTGTTTGCTTATGGGAGAGAGAGAGAGAGAGAGAGAGAGAGAGAGAGAGAGAGAGAGAGAGAGAGAGAGAGAGAGAGAGAGAGAGAGAGAGAGAGAGAGAGAGAGAGAGAGAGAGAGAGAGAGAGCTAACACCATGCTTTTACACCTGCATTGCTTGCTGTTTGGGGTTTTAGGCTGGGTTTCTGTACAGCACTCTGTGACATCAGCTGAAGAAAGGCGTTATGAATAAATTGATTTGATTTGATGATTCAGTGCGGTCTTAGTGCCAGCATCAGTTCGTGATGGTAAATAGACAGCTACGAATAATATAGATGAAAACTCTTAGTAAATAGTGTGGTCTACAACTCATCATGAGATTCTCTTCCATAGATTTCGTGCACCAGCTCTTGTTTACAAATATACATAGACCGCCACCCTTTGTCTCACCAGAGGCTGCTGTTCTATCCTAACGAAAAAGCATGAAAGCCGCCAGCTATACAGTCGTGGCCAAAAGTTGAGAATGACAAAAATATAAATTTCCACAAAGTTTGCTGCTTCATTGTCTTTAGATATTTTTGTCAGATGTTACTATGGAATACTGAAGTATAATTACAAGCATTTCATAATCGTCAAAGGATTTTATTGACAATTACATGAAGTTGATGCAAAGAGTCAATATTTGCAGTGTTGACCCTTCTTTTTCAAGACCTCTGCAATCCGTCCTGGCATGCTGTCAACTAACTTCTGGGCCATGGACCCAAAATATCGATGTTTTGTTCCCCGAGACACTTAGTTATCACTTTTTCCATATGGCAAGGTTCTCCATCATGCTAGAAAAGGCATTGTTCGTCACCAAACTGTTCCTGGATGGTTGGGAGAAGTTGCTCTCGGAGGATGTGTTGGTACCATTCTTTATTTATGGCTGTGTTCTTAGGAAAAATTGTGAGTGAATGGTCTCAGGATGCTTTACTGTTGGCGTGACACAGGACTGATGGTAGCGCTCACCTTGTCCTCTCTGGACAAGCTTTTTTCCGGATGCCCCAAACAATCGGAAAAGGGATTCAGAGAAAATGACTTTACCCCAGTCCTCAGCAGTCCAATCCCTGTACCTTTTGCAGAATATCAGTCTGTCCCTGATGTTTTTCCTGGAGAAAAGTGGCTTCTTTGCTGCCCTTCTTGACACCAGACCATCCTCCAAAAGTCTTCGCCTCACTGTGCGTGCAGATGCACTCACACCTGCCTGCTGCCATTTCTGAGCAAGCACTGTACTGGTGGTGCCCCAAATCACGCAGCTGAATCAACTTTAGGAGACGGTCCTGACGCTTAATGGACTTTCTTGGGTGCCCTGAAGCCTTCTTCTCAACAATTGAACTGTTCTCCTTGAAGTTCTTGATGATCCGATAAATGGTTGATTTAGGTGCAATCTTACTGGCAGCAACATCCTTGCCTGTGAAGCCCTTTTTGTGCAAAGCAATGATGACGGCACGTGTTTCCTTGCAGGTAACCATGGCTGACAGAGGAAGAACAATGATTCCAAGCACCACCCTCCTTTTGAAGCTTCCAGTCTGTTATTCAAACTCAATCAGCATGACAGAGTGATCTCCAGACTTGTCCTCGTCAACACTCACACCTGTGTTAACGAGAGAATCACTGACATGATGTCAGCTGGTCCTTTTGTGGCAGGGCTGAAATGCAGTGGAAATGTTTTTTGGGGATTCAGTTAATTTGCATGGCAAAGAGGGACTTTGCAATTAATTGCAATTCATCTGATCACTCTTCATGACATTCTGGAGTATATGCAAATTGCCATCATACAAACTGAGGCAGCAAACTTTGTGAAAATTAATATTTGTGTCATTCTTTAACTTCTTAGGGAGCGGTGGGGCGCTCCCGACACTACCCGGTGAAATGCAAGGCGCCAAATTCAAAATCCAAAAGTTGAATTATTAAACATGCATCAATATACAAGTGTTTGAACTTGTGGATTTTGAATTTGGCGCCTTAAATTTCACCGGGTAGTGTCCGTAAGAAGTTAACTTCTTAAGGAGCAGCAAGGTGCGCTGGGGCGCTAGCGCCCCACTCCCGATACTACCAGGTGAAATGCAAGGCGCCAAATTCAAAATCCAAAAGTTGAATTATTAAACATGCATCAATATACAAGTGTTTCATAGTCATCAAAAGCTCTGCTTCTTGGCAATATCACAGCGTTGTCAGATTTCAAAAAGGCTTTACGGCGAAAGCACCACATTTGATTGTTTGAGGATAGCACCCCACATATTTTTCCCATTACCATAATTCATAAGCCATCTTCGTTCACACATAACA
>QNTS01000348.1:741035-778445 GCA_003317085.1 Hucho hucho
TCTTAAGGAGCAGCAAGGTGCGCTGGGGCGCTAGCGCCCCACTCCCGATACTACCAGGTGAAATGCAAGGCGCCAAATTCAAAATCCAAAAGTTGAATTATTAAACATGCATCAATATACAAGTGTTTCATAGTCATCAAAAGCTCTGCTTCTTGGCAATATCACAGCGTTGTCAGATTTCAAAAAGGCTTTACGGCGAAAGCACCACATTTGATTGTTTGAGGATAGCACCCCACATATTTTTCCCATTACCATAATTCATAAGCCATCTTCGTTCACACATAACACATTTCACAGCGAAAACAAATCAATTACCTTTTGAAGAACTTCTGCTGAGGGCTTCCCAAGTGTCCAACGAAGACAATCCATGGTTCTTTTTTGGTTCTTCCGTTTGGTTGGCGTGTTATAATGAGAAAATACAGCCTCCACTCGTCCATTGAAACGTGAAGAGAACTCGTTCAACCTATACCTATAAACTTGTCCAAGAACAATCAAACATAATTGATAATGTATCCTTAGGAACACTTTTATGTATAAATAGTATAATATTTCAACCGGAATATAAACTGGGCGATAAGAAAGGAAAAAAACCACAGAGCGCGCCAGCCGGGAACGCGCCTTTTCCTCTATTGACATTCTGTGTCACCACTTCCTAGTTCTTCTTCTTCTGCCATATAAAGCATCTAAACAGAATCAAAACACTTTCTCGAGACTGTTGGCATCCAGAGGAAGCAATAGGTACTGCATTCATATGCCCTTATATGGGCATTTTCATAAGGGAGGGGTTCCAAATGAGGCAATGTGTCAAATCACTTTTTTCAGGACAGAAATTCCTCGGATTTTTGCCTGCCATATCCGTTCTGTTATACTCACAGACAAAATGTTAACACTTTTAGAAACTTCATAGTGTTTCCTATCCAGTGGTACTAAATACGTGCATATCCTATTTTCTGGGCCTGAATGGGAGGCATTTTACTTTGGGCACGCCAGGCTCTCCAAAACCGTCACCTCGTGCGCTGCTCCCAAAGAAGTTAAACCTTTGGCCATGCCTGTATGTTATTCATGTCGTCGTTCAGCCGTGACTCAGTGAAACATAAGATAATACCGTTTTTAATGTCCCGTTGGTAGGATATACGTGATCGTAGTTAGTCTATTTTATTATCCATTGATTGTACTTTGGCTAATAGGACCGATGGTAAAGGGAGATTACCCACTCGTCGTTGGATCCTTATAAGGCACCCAGACCTTTGTCCCCAATATCTTGGTCTCTTTCTCCTGCGAATGATGCCCGACAAGGGGATGAATGCCTTGTCGGGCATCTAAAGTAAATCTTTTGCGTCCGACTTGTTAATGTTTCTGTATCTTATGACCGAAAACTTTATGTACAAAATAAGTTACAAATAACGCGAAAAAACACACAACAGCACAATTGGTCAGGGGACCGTAAAACCGCAGCCATCTCCTCCGGCACCATTATCTAATATTCTCATATATTGTTGAGAACAGAAAATGAATAAGTAGTGGAATATTTATGTTGATAATGTCCTTGATAATTGGTGCATTAAAGCGTAGGCTGCTTTTGAGAACGGTGCTGTGAGTGTCGGCAGACATTTAAAGTCAATCCACATTAGCTGAGAACTTATTTTGGACTATTTGGATTATTACATGAGCACCTCACAATTGTTTCACACGTGGTGTGAAAAGGTGCTATATCAGCCTCTTGAAGTGGAACGTTCGAAATGCGGGATAGAAAATAACAAAAAGTAGGGGCCCATCTACAGTGAGGTCCAAAAGTATTTGGACAGTGACACATTTCTTTGTTTTGGCTCTGTACTCCAGCACTTTGGATTTGAAAGGATACAATGACAGTACCTAGGTTTCCATCCTATTGGGGACAGAATTTCATGTGAATATTCCAAAATCCACATTAAAACACAATTTGCGCATTTTCCCACTAGAGATGTGTTTCCATATAATGTACTTGTGTTGCGGATAAAAGGCTGTGTGTGATGTCGTAGAGCACATAAAATAACTTTTGCGGTTAAACTCCAATATACCGAATTAAACATTAATTCGGTTTCCATCACATTTAACTCTACCAATGATTTTCTCACAAAATTTTTTGCTTTATATAGCGAGTGTCCTCCCTCTGGTATTCTCATGTGCGCTAGAATGCACGTATGGCCTACATAATGAGAATATTATGAACAAAAGAGCTAGATATTTTTTGGGGGTTAAAATGGCAGCCTAGCATCTATGATCTTATCACCAGAATAAGACCCTCAATATTTATTGGAAAGGAGCATCACGGTCATCACCTTGCACTTTCACTGTGAAGTTCATCATAACTTATTTCATCTTCAAGTTTCAATGGCAAGAACAGCTCAAATAAGCAAAGAGAAACGACAGACCGTCATTACTTTGGGGCGGCAGGTAGCCTAGTGGATAGAGCATTGGGCAAGTAACTGAAAGGTGTCAAGATCGCTTGAATGAGAGGACCAAGGTGCAGCGCAGACTGAGTTCCACATATTTTAATTCGGGAGACCCACAGTAGGACTGGTGCGTGGAGCAGGAACTGGACGTGCCGGGCTCTGAAGGCGCACAGGGGACCTGATGCGTGGAGCAGGAACAGGTCGTGCCGGGATCTGAAGGCGCACAGGGGACCTGATGCGTAGAGCAGGAACAGGACGTGCTGGGCTCTGAAGGCGCACAGGGGACCTGGTGCGTGGAGCAGGAACAGGTCGTGCCGGGATCTCCGTAAATAGAAAACAAATTGTGCAGGCTACTTTTATGTCCGTTTTAGATTATGGTGATATTATCTATATGCATGCATCGGCAAACACATTAAAACCACTGGATGATATTTACCATTGTGCACTCAGGTTTATTACGGGTGATAGTTACAAAACTCATCACTGTATCCTATATCAACATGTGGGTTGGGCCTCTCTATCTGTGAGGCGAGAGCAACATGCTCTCTTGTTTATTTATA
This sequence comes from Hucho hucho, assembly GCA_003317085.1. Taxonomy (NCBI): domain Eukaryota; kingdom Metazoa; phylum Chordata; class Actinopteri; order Salmoniformes; family Salmonidae; genus Hucho; species Hucho hucho. The sequence goes on from QNTS01000348.1 coordinate 744,028, forward strand.
AAGCACTTATTTTAAATCTACCTCCATATATATCATCATTAATTTCCACTAGATATACTAATTGTAAAACCAGATCACAGATGTGGATTACATTAGAGACTCCTGCGGTCTCCACAGAGTTGGAAAGGACTGCCTTCAGTTCCTTTGCACCTTATTTATGGAACAAACTGCAGATCCAACTTAAGTTAGACACTCTGGTGTCCCGTGCCCATTTCAAAAATGTTATGGAGGATCAATATGATGTTGTCTGTGATTGTTTCTGTTGAATTGTGTCTTTGTTTTGTATGTTTTGAAATGTTCTTGTCTGTATGCCTAGAACTGTACATGTCAACATGTTTACACAGGGCACAGCCGTAAAAGAGATCCAGGTCTCAGTCTGTTTTCCCTGTTAACCTCTTAAGGCTAGCCCCCCCTTCTTCTCAATACCCTAATCTAACTGCCTGTAGCTCAGGCCCAGAAGCAAGGATATGCATATTCTTGGTACCATTTGAAAGGAAACACTGAAGTTTGTGGAAATGTGAATTGAATGTAGGAGAATATAATACCAACAAAAAACATACGTTTTTTGTTTTTTATTGTTGTTGCATCATCTTTGAAATGAACAAGAAAAGACACACATTCAGATGCTGGGGATAATTTCAATGAAGAACATAAGAGGGCAACATTTTGCATGAAGTCACCCAGGTGTCCCACACAAGTTACCCAAATGTACCCAAGTGGCCAAATTGGTGAAGTGATACATTTTGAAGACAATAACTATATACAAAATACCAAAATGCTATTCGAACACACCCAAAATAAACAATAAATTACACAATAAAAAATAACAAGGGTGACTATTTACACACTTTCAATATTTGGAAGACCCTCAGTCCTCTACACAATATTGTGCTGCTGATGCCATGTCCCATAGCAGTCTCTTTCTGCTGTGAAGCAGAGGGTCACCGAACAAGTTGTGCAGGTGATGGGGGACTTCATTTTACAAAGAACACAACGACGCCTCCATGCTGTGCCCTTTTGCACTGAGGCACATCCATGTCTGCAGAAATGAACTTGGGCAGGTGAACACCACTTGTGGCAGGAGCAGAAGGGACAGGGGTAGAGGGGACAGGTGGTGGTGCAGTGGACTTGCTGTAGGCAGCGAGCTCCCTGATGAGCAGCTCTCGGAAGGCTAGCTGTGAGATGGGGGGCTGTCCACAACTCTTAGCCATTTCCTTCTGGAGGATGAATGCATTGACCACAGCAATGTCGATGAAATGATATAAGAATGTCTTGTACCATTTCACGGTCTTGTGAAGAACATTGTAGTAGCCTATCAGCGCGTCTGACAGGTCCACACCTCCCATGCTCTTGTTGTAGTCCTTCACAGCAGCTGGAATGGGGACATTTTTTGTGGTCCATGCCCCATTCGCGTTCTTCACACGCCTGACGACGTGATCGCCACTGAAGGATTTGTGGATGGTTGTGCACATGACCACCTCTCTGGTGTCCATCCACTTGACAAAGAGCAGGCCATCTTCACTGATCCATCGCATGGTACCACGATCAGCCCGCTTAGGCATGTCATTCACCTTCGTTTTTGGAAAGCCCTGTCTGTTGGTACGAATGGTGCCACAAGCCCACACATCCAGCTTCCTCAGGTCTGTGAACAGGGTAGGGCTTGTGTAGAAGTTGTCCACAAACAGCTTGTAGCCCTTCCCCAGCAGTTGAAAATCCAATAACTCCATAACAGAATCATAGCTAAGTCCCTCATAAACAAAAAAATTGCATGTGTAAGCACACACAGAATCAGCCAAAACAAACAGTTTGTAACCCCACTTTGTAGGTTTGTTTCGCATGTATTGTTTGAGGCCAATTCTGGCCTTTGAGGCTACCATCCTCTCATCTATGGACAGGTTCTGGGCAGGCTGAAAATAGGTCTTGCAGGCCTCAACCATGTTGGGGTAGAGAGGTTTGATTTTGCAGAGCCTATCAAACCTAGCTGTGCCTCGCTTCTTCTCATTGTCCTCATCAACATTCGGGTCACTGACATGCAGCGCCCGTGAGATAGCCAGAAACCTTTTACAAGACATGACAGTGATGGGGAAAGGCAGTTGGTAGAGAGGTGACGTTTTCCAGTAGTCCCTCAGGGTTTTCAGTTTCGCCAGCCCCATGTAAATGACCATCGAAAGGAAACAGAAAAGGTCTGACATGGAAATGGGCTTCCATGCCTCTTTCTTGCCTGCTTGCTTCTTCGCACCATACGTATTGGTGTTAGACACCAGTGAATCAACAACTGACGAGGTGAAAAACAGATGAAAACATTGAAGGGGGCTGTATTTTGCTGTCATGTCCAGCTGAGGTCCTGGTTGCCTTTTTGGCCTAAATGTTGGTGGAGGTGGCTCGACATCATCTTCTAGCACAGTGTGCCAACGCCCCTCTGCCTCTTTGCCTGCAGGTTGCACACTTCCCCACCTCCGCTTCTTTATTGCTGTCTTCACACCTCTAGATGGTGTGGAGCTGGAGACAGCAGGGGTCCATTCAGAGTCAGAGGCACTGTGAAAGACAAAAGTTCAGTAAGAATACTTTTACGTATGATCCCTNTTAGATTTTCCTGATTTAGTCGCCATATTATTTTATTTAAAAATTGCTGAAAATGCTCTTTACCGAAATAATGCTATGCGTAACGCACGTGGCTCCTTCCAGTCAGAATGTTCAATGGCGAAAGACCCTCTTTACGCCGGAGTTTACTACATGTGCTGGTCTTCCAACACATAAACATTACAGGTTGCCGTTTACCTCAGCTCATTGGCTATCTACCAAGCTAGATTTCAAGACGATCAGTGGTCATTGGGCCAAAATACAGTCAATCAACGGAACAGCAGTCATATCATTGGTGCGCAATGAGGTCATTACTTGTTGTCTTCAAATCGGTTTCTTTCGGTCAGTTTGTCCCGGGGAAAAAAGCCATCATGTGTGGTTGTGTTACAAACAACCAGAGGATTGCAAGGAAACCAAACATGACTGGATAAACGGACGTTTAGTGTGTGTATTTACATCGAATGTTTAGTCGAAAGGTGAATGAGACGGAATTCACGGAACAAGCGGTTTACAAAATGTTTCGTGTTAGGCTATAAAAATGGATTTTATCAAACAAAAGGCCATTCACTGTGTAGCTGTGAGCCCTGGGATTGCAAACAGAGCAAGATTTCATAGGTAAGTGATTTATTTTTATTGCAATTTGTGATTTTTGTGACGCCTGTGCTGGTTGAAAAATGATTTTGGTGTGGGCCGCTGTCCTCAGATAATCGCATGGTATGCTTTCGCCGTAAAGCCTTTTTGAAATCTGACAATGCAGTTGGATTACCAAGATTCTAAGCTTTTGAACCATGTAAGACGCTTGTATTTTCATGAATGTTTAATATTAAGATTTTTGTAGCCTCTGCAATTTCACCGGAGGTTGACGAAATTTGATCCCGCTAGCGGGATCCGTGCGCAAAGAGGTTAAAATAAAGATGTAAAAAAAATCTGAAGGCGCACAGGGGACCTGATGCGTGGAGCAGGAACAGGTCGTGCCAGGCTCTGAAGGCGCACAGGGGACCTGGTGCGTGCAGCTGGCACCATGTGCCCCCCCAAAACATTTTTTTGGGGCTGCTGTGGCCGCGAACCCCCCAGGAGCTTCCGCCAAGGCAGGGCCTCCCATTCCGCCTTGATCTCCTCAACGGTCCAGAACGTTTTTTCCTGCTGCGGGGCGCTCTGCTTGGTCCTTTCGTGGTGGGTCAGTCTGTCAAGATCGCTTGAATGAGAGGACCAAGGTGCAGCGCAGACTGAGTTCCACATATTTTAATTAGGTGAAACTTAACAAACAACAAAACCAATAAGCAACAATCTCACGAAACTAGATGAGCCAGAAGGCTATCTGTGGCCAGGACGTGACAAAAGGTTACTGGATAGAATCCCCTGTCGTTCTGCCCCTGAACAAGACAGTTAATCCGCTGTTCCCCAGTAGGCTGTCATTGTAAATAAAAATGTGTTCTTAACTGACTTGCCTAGTTAAATAAAGGTTTAAAAAAAAATAATACATTAAGACATGACGTTCAGTTAATAGGGAAAGTTTCAAGAACTTTGAAAGTTTCTTCAAGTGCAGTCGCAAAAACCATCAAGCGCTATGATGAAACTAGCTCTCACGAGCACCGGCACAGGAATGAAAGAGCCAGAGTTACCTCCGCTGCAGAGGATAAGTTCATTATATTTACCAGCCTCAGAAATTGCAGCCCAAATAAATGCTTCAGAGTTCAAGTAACAGACACATCTCATCAACTGTTCAGAGGAGACTGTGTGAACTGCTGCAAAGAAACCACTACCAGTAAGAAGAGACTTGCTTGGGGAAAGAAACATGAGGAATGGAAATTAGACCGGTGGTACTTTGGTCTGGAGTCCAAATTTGAGATTTTTGGTTCCAATTGCCTTTGTGAGATGCAGAGTAGGTGAACGAATGATCTCAGCATGTGTGATTTCCACCGTGAAGCATGGAGGAGGAGATGTGATGGTGTGGGGGTGCTTTGCTGGTGACACTGTCAGTGATTTATTTACAATTCAAGGCAAACTTACCAGCATGGCTACCGCAGCATTCTGCAGCGATACGCCATCCCATCTGGTTTGCGCTTAGTGGGACTGTCATTTGTTTTTCAACAGAACAATGACCCAACATACCTCCAGGCTGTGTGAGGGCTATTTTACCAAGAAGGAGAGTGAAGGAGTGCTGCATCAGATGACCTGGCCTCCACAATCACCCAACCTCAACCAAATTGAGATGGTTATGGGATGAGTTGGACCGTAGAGTGAAGGAAAAGCAGGCAACAAGTGCTCAACATATGTGTGAACTCCTTCAAGACTGCAATGAGTAGGTGTGTTTGACTGGTACTGTACATATTGTATTATCTCAACTTCCAGTCTACTCTTCAAAGTAATTTTATAATTTCAAGTGCAGGAGTACAGAGCCAAAACAAAACATTTGTCACTTTCCAAATTCTTGGATCTCACTGTATGACTCAGCAAATTGTATGGCTTTAAGATACAAGTAATTTCAGAAGTAAATCCTTTGGGCCCCATTATACTGACATGGGCAGGACTAAATGGATGAGTGGGTGCTTTAGGCCATTAGCTGCCAGACTGAGCTTCTTTGGACATTCATTACTTTGTGGCATAAAAAGGTAATAAATTAGAGTGCTTAGTAGACCGCATTGAGAAGTCAATTGAAAATGCACTGGATGAAACCCAGTCTGTGTTTAAATGCCCACACCAGCAAAAATCCCCTTTTTTCAGTTGGAAGACAATGCCCAGAGCTTACCCATGCTGTTACACAAACTGTAACTTATTGACTTAAATTGTTAAGTCAAAGTATGATATATTGGGGTTGACGTGGGAAATCTGAAGTGGGAACTTCGTGGAAATCTGTGTAAATGACGTGTAAGCTCTTTCTGGCTGATTGGGCAGGCTTTAGTTAATTTGGAACCACCTACCTACAAACATGTTGTAGCTAACACACGTGGGCTCCTTACTGCCTGTTTAACTAACCTGTTGCTACTGTGGCTTACTTGCAATGCACTTTGACTATTGGGAGATTTTGAATAGACTGATGCTGGTAAAACTGAGTCAAATTAGCTATATTATTCTGATGAGTGGATGAAGTGTATCTGAAAATAAAGTGGTGATCTGAACCTAAGACAGGGATTTTTACTGGGATTTAATTGTGAAAAACTGAGTTTAAAATGTATTTGGCTAAGGTGTATGTGAACTTCCGACTTCAACTGTATGCCATTTTCAAGTTCATAGAATTTAGACTATACATTGATCCATGACAGACAGACAATGTGACTATTCACTTACTCCACCTTTGTGTCTGTGGAGTCAACAGACAACAATTCAGCCTCATTGAAGTTTGTCCAGAAAAATGCAGAGTACACATTTATTGGAGTACCTGAAGTTAGGCCTATTTCACTGTAAATAACATAACTCACACACAACCAGAAAACGGACAAAGAGAGGATTCTTGTGATCCCCCAAGATGCAAATCAGGTTCATTATTGTCCAACCCTGCTAAAATCCCTAAACCACCTAGGTGAAGAGTCAGGACTACAACAAGGCTTGACAATCATGGGTGGCTTGACCCGGGGGTTGATGTACACAGTGGGTAGGAACCAAGCAGTACCGTCTTGACTGTATACAGAGAGAGATAGAATCCCTTCCTGATTCTCAGTTCTCTGGTATAAACTGAGAACAGCAAAATGGTAATGTATGGACCGGATCCATGACAGACATAAAGACAATTCACCAACCTACCTATGTGTTCCATGTGTCTTACAGGACTGAGGACTCCGAGGCTGTGTGATGCAGACCAAGGACAGAGGCTGAGATAGCAGCAATATTGTAATATTGACATAAATGTGCAAGAAATAAAAATATATATCACAGAATGGGTCCATGTTTTGCTCTGTTTATCATTAACTAAATCTAGAGAAATACATATGCTGAAGAAAATGTGGAGCTTCGGTGGCGTACCCAAGCGCTGAGAGAGCACGGCTCGAACGTCCACCTCCACTATGAACGCCAAAGAGGGATCCGATGGGCCAGCACGGGAGCCGAGGTAAACAGAGCCCTCAGGTGACCAAAAGCCCTGTCCGCCTCAGTCGACCACTGCAAACGTACCGGTCCCCCTTCAGCAGTGAGGTAATGGGAGCCGCCACCTGACCAAAACCCCAAATAAACCTCCGGTAGTAATTGGCAACCCTAGAAACCGCTGCACCTCCTTTACCGTGGTGGGAGTCGGCCAATTACGGACGGCTGAAATGCGGTCACTCTCCATCTCCACCCCTGAGGTGGAAAAGCAGTACCCTAGGAAGGAGACGGACTGTTTAAAGAACAGGCATTTCTCAGCCTTGACGTGCAGGTCATGCTCCAACAGTCGACCAAGCACCCTGGCAACCATTGACACATGCTCGGCGCGTGTAGTGGAGTATATCAGAATGTCATCAATATACACCACCACACCCTGCCCGTGCAGGTCCCTGAAAATCTTGTCTACAAAAGCTTGGAAGACTGATGGAGCATTCATCAACCCGTACGGCATGATGAGGTACTCATATGCCCTGAGGTAGTGCTGAACGCCGTCTTCCACTCGTCTCCCTCCCGGATATGCACCAGGTTGTAAGCGCTCCTGAGATCTAATTTCGTGAAGATGCGCGCCCCGTGCATTGACTCAATCGCTGTGGCACTGAGGTAGCGGGTAACTGTACCTCACAGTGATCTGGTTTAGGCCTCGATAGTCAATACACGGGCACAGACCTCCCTCCTTCACAAAAAAGTGGATCGGCGATGGCTAGAAGACCGGTGACCTCGACCGCCGAACGCTGCCCGAACAAGGAGAGGAACCGACTTCGGCGGAAGTCGTGACAACGCCAAACTGCAGTTAGGTCAAGACCCTGGTGATGAAGACGAGCACGCAGATGAGCTTCCCTAAGACGGTTTCTGACAGTTTGTGCAGAAATTCTTCAGTTGTGCATAGGGCTGTGGCGGTCATGAAATTAACATAAAGACACACATAGCCTACAAGCCACTGATGCAGACCTTTGGAACATCTACATTTTAAAAAGCATAATTAATCAATGTAATATAGCCTACACCATCACAATAAATGCATTATTTATTTTAGACAGGTCTAAAGAATCATGATATGAAGAAAATTGTTACGCCCTGATCTGCTTCACCTGTCCTTGTGTTTGTCTCCACCCCCGCCTCAAGGTGTCACCCATCTTCCCCATTATCACCTGGATACTTATACCTGTGTTTTCTGTCTGTCTGTGCAAGTTTGTTTTGTTCGTTCAAACCTACAAGCGTTTTCCCTTTGCTCCGGTCTTTGCTGTTGTCCCTGTTTTCTAGTTTCCTGGTTTTGACCTTTCCTGCCTGCCCTGACCCTGAGCCCGCCTGCTGTTCCGGTGCCTTACACCCTCTGGATTATTGACCCCTGCCTGCCTTGAACTGTCGTTTGCCTGCCCCTGTTGAAAGAATAAACGTTAGTTTCTTCAACACTGTCTGCACCTGGGTCATACCTTAAAAATGTAGTCTATTTCATAAGAACAGAAAAGCATACTCTTGAGTAGTCCTTATGTTAGGCCCTGATCTGGTTATGCCATATGGCTGTGGGCTACACAAGTTAATTTAGCAGACAAGATTAGCTTAGAATTCCATAGCATTATTTTATAGTATGAAGAATACAATTGAACATAGCTGAAAAAATTGGAATAGATATTTTCTCCAAACGATTTGAGGGAGTGCGCACATGCGGCTATTTTGGATTGAGTGGTTAACAAAGAAACAGGTACTCCTACACTACCGTTCAAAAGTTTGGGGTCACCTAAATGTCCTTGTTTTTTAAAGAAAAGCACATTTTCTGACCATTAAAATAACATTAAATTTATCAGAAATACAGTGTAGACATTGTTAATGTTGTAAATGACTATTGTAGCTGGAAATGGCTGATTTTTTATGGAACATCTACATAGGTGTACAGAGGCACATTATCATCAACCATCACTCATGTGTTCCAATGGCACATTGTGTTAGCTAATCCAAGTTTATCATTTTAAAAGGCTAATTGATCATCAGAAAACCCTTTTGCAATTATGTTAGCACAGCTGAAAACTGCTGTACTGATTAAAGAAGCAATAAAACATGGTGAAGCCCCAAAATTGCCCTCCTGTGTTTCAGACATAAGGAAGTAGATGGCGGCAAAATGTTCTACTTTTAAACTCGGACAAAACAGAGATGCTTGTTCTAGGTCCCAAGAAACAAAGAGATCTTCTGTTGAATCTTACAATTAATCTTGATGGTTGTACAGTTGTCTCAAATAAAACTGGACCTCAGTGTTACTATGGACCCTGATCTCTCTTTTGACGAACATATCAAGACTGTTTCAAGAACAGCTTTTTTCCATCTACGTAACATTGCAAAAATCTGAAACTTTCTGTCCAAAAATGAGGCAGAAAAATGTATCCATGCTTTTGTCACTTCTAGGTTAGACTACTGCAATGCTCTACTTTCCGGCTACCTGGATAAAGCACTAAATAAACTTCAGTTAGTGCTAAACACGGCTGCTAGAATCTTGACTAGAACCAAAAAAAATTATCATATTACTCCAGTGCTAGCCTCTCTACACTGGCTTCCTGTTAAGGCAAGGGCTGGTTTCAAGGTTTTACTGCTAACCTACAAAGCATTACATGGGCTTGCTCCTACCTATCTTTCCGATTTGGTCCTGCCGTACATGCCTACACATACGCTACAGTCACAAGACGCAGGCCTCCTTACTGTCCCTAGAATTTCTAAGCAAACAGCTGGAGGCAGGGCTTTCTCCTATAGAGCTCAATTTTTATGGAATGGTCTGCCTATCCATGTGAGAGACGCAGACTCGGTCTCAACTTTTAAGTCTTTATTGAAGACTCATCTCTTCAGTAGGTCCTATGATTGAGTGTAGTCTGGCCCAGGAGTGTGAAGGTGAACGGAAAGGCACTGTAGCAACGAACCGCCCTTGCTGTCTCTACCTGGCCGGTTCACCTCTCTCCACTGGGATTCTCTGCCTCTAACCCTATTACAGGGGCTGAGTCACTGGCTTACTGGTGCTCTTCCATGCCGTCCCTAGGAGGGGTGCGTCGCTTGAGTGGGTTGAGTCACTGACGTGATCTTTGTGGGCTATACTCGGCCTTGTCTCAGGTTGGTAAGTTGGTGGTTGCAGATATCCCTCTAGTGGTGTGGGGGCTGTGCTTTGGCAAAGTGGGTGGGGTTATATCCTGCCTGTTTGGCCTTGTCCGGGGGTATCGTCAGACGGGGCCACAGTGTCTCCCGACCCCTCCTGTCTCAGCCTCCAGTATTTATGCTGCAATAGTGTCAGGGGGCTAGGGTCAGTCTCTTATATCTGGAGTATTCTGTGTGAGACGCAGGCCTCCTGTCTTATCCGGTGTCCTGTGTGAATTTAAGTATGCTCTCTCCAGTTCTCTCTCTCTTTCTCGGAGGGCCTGAGCCCTAGGACCATGCCTCAGGACTACCTGGCCTGATGACTCCTTGCTGCTCCAATTTCAACTGCTCTGCCTGCGGCTATGGAACCCTGACCTGTTCACCGGACATGCTACCTGTCCCAGACCTGCTGTTTTCAACTCTCTAGAGACAGTAGGAGCGATAGAGATACTCTTAATGATCGGCTATGAAAAGCCAACTGACATTTACTCCTGAGGTGCTGACCTGTTGCACCCTCGACAACCACTGTGATTATTATTATTTGACCCTGCTGGTCATCTATGAACATTTTAACATCTTGGCCATGTTCTGTTATAATCTCCACCCGGCACAGCCAGAAGAGGACTGGCCACCCCTCATAGCCTGGTTCCTCTCTAGGTTTCTTCCTAGGTTCTGGCCTTTCTAGGGAGTCTTTCCTAGCCACCGTGCTTCTACACCTGCATTGCTTGCTGTTTGGGGTTTTAGGCTGGGTTTCTGTAAAGCACTTTGTGACATCAGCTGATGTAATAAGGGCTTTATAAATAAATTTGATTGACTACCGTGGGTTCCCAATGTTACAATATGTATGAGGGGGGCCACATTGACATTTAAATTATTAAGGGGGTCCTCATGAGCACCACTGATAATAGAACCATGTCTAATAAGCCACCATTTCCTCCTCTCTTGGCTGTAACTTATATTACAGTATACACATTCTGTTGGAGGAACACTGGTGTTATTGTTTGGAGAATACAAGCTAACTAGTAATTTTGTGGTCAATTCACATCAACAGTGTAATATCTGGATGACGTTTGACAATACAGTAGAATTACATGATACAGTATGTTTCCATTCATTTGGTACAGAGTTTGATTTATAACTTGATAAGTACTGGTCCACATTCTAGGTAGGGTTCATCACTGATACAGTCAATAGTTGCTTTCCCTACAAAAAGCTTTAGGGCCAACTTGCTTTCCTTGGCTCCCTACAAAAAGCTTTGGGACAACTCTTATATTGGTCATCTAGTAGCCAGCTAGGGGGGAAACTTGTAAACAACACAGCTAGGTTGTTCCAGCTGTTTCTAACAAGCTAGCTAGCGTCTAATTTTAGCTAGCTACTAACTACCTAACCTTTACTCTTCAGATAATTAGGTTATCAGAAATGCAGCTGAATAGTAGCTAGTTAGCCATCATATTTACAGGTACTCTTATTCTTGAAACAACTTTGGAAACAGTTATTCACAGTTGCTAACAGTTACCACTAGCCAGCTAGCTAGCTTTATTGGTCCAGGGAGTAGGTTATCTAGCCTCTAGATTCACTGGTAAAACTCCAGTATTACCGCTTAACTTTGTATTCATCCTTGATTGTTAAAATTCTGTTGCAGAAGAGGGAGGAGGAGAGTGGATGGTCCTCCGCCTTGTCGTAGCTAACATTATCTGTGCTGTGCTCTGTAGTGATTAGCAAAGCTAGCCTGACCCTGGCATTTTGGTTTGTTTCAAATTTTTGGTTTGTTTCAAATCCTGGAGTGTTTTCTTCTTTGGCATCATGTCATTCACACATTTTGTGTGTGCATGCCACCACCTACTGTGCGGTAGTATGTGTTTAATGAAGTTACATTTGTGATATAAAAATCTATTCCTCTATTTCATAAACATTTTTGACCACCAGCCCATTCCACTACTTTGACCATATCTGCTCCTGCACCATGCCACTGGCCTGGGAGGATGGGACACCACCACTCAACACACCCTGTACCTCTTCTGAAGTGAAATCTCATGCCCAAATACTTCTCTGCAGCTGCCACCACAACATCTATTTTGTGTAATTTACGTTCCATTTCTGCGGTACAGTTGATAACCATTGCTATGAACGCTAAGAACCCAACCTTACTGAATCCTATACAGTGCCTTAAGGAAGTATTCAGACCTGTTTACTTTTTCCACATTTTGTTACGTTACAACCTTATTCTAAAATGTATAAAAAAAAAAAATTGTCCCCTCATTAATCTACACACAATACCCCATAATGACAAGGCAAATATTTTAAAAATAAAAACGGAAATATTACATTTACATAAGTATTCAGACCCTTTACTCAGTACTTTGTTGAAGCACCTTTGGCAGCGATTACAGCCTTGAGTCTTCTTGGGTATAACGCTATATATAGCTTGGCATACCTGTATTAGGAGAGTTTCTCTCATTCCTCTCTGCAGATCCTCTCAAGCTCTATCAGGTTGGATGGGTAGTGTTGCTCCCCAACTATTTTCAGGTCTCTCCAGAGATGTTCGATCGGGTTCAAGTCCGGGCTCTGGCTGGGCCACTCAAGGACATTCACAGACTTGTCCCGAAGCTACTCCTGTGTTGTCTTGGCTGTGTGCTTAGGGTTGTTGACCTGTTGGAAGGTGAGCCTTCGCCCCAGTCTGAGGTCCTGAGTGCTCTGGAGCAGGTTTTCATTGAGGATCTCTCTGTACTTTGCTCCGTTCATCTTTCCCTCAATCCTGACTATTCTCCCAGTTCCTTCCGCAGAAAAACATCCCCACAGCATGATGCTGCCACAACCATGCTTCACCATAGGGATGGTGCCAGGTTTCTTCTAGACATGACGCTTGGCATTCAGGCCGAAGAGTAGAATCTTGTTTCTCATGGTCTGAGAGTCTTTAGGTGCCTTTTGGCAAACTCCAAGTGGACTGTCATGTGCCTTTTTACTGAGGAGTAGCTTCCGTCTGGCCACTTTATCATAAAGGCATTATTGGTGGAATGCTACAGAGATGGTTGTCCTTCTGGAAGGTTCTTCCATCTCCACAGTAGAACTCTGGAGCTCTGTCAGAGTGACCATCGGGTTCTTGGTCACCTCCCTGACCAAGGTCCTTCTGCCCAAATTGCTCAGTTTGGCCTGGTGGCCAGCTCTAGGAAGAGTATTGGTGGTTCCAAACGTCTTCCATTTAAGAATGATGGAGGCCACTGTGTTCTTGGGGACCTTCAATACTGCAGAATTTTTTTTGCTACCCTTCCCCAGATCTGTGCCTTGACACAATCCTGTCTCCGAGTTCTACAGACAATTCCTTCAACCTCATGGCTTGTTTTTTCTCTGACATGCACTGTCAACTGTGGGACCTTATATATACAGGTGTGTGCCTTTTCAAATCATGTCCAATCAATTGAATTTACCCCATGTGTACTCCAATGAAGTTGTAGAAATATCTCAAGGATGATAAATGGAAACAGGATGCACCTGAGCTTAATTTCGCGTCTCATAGCAAAGGGTCTGAATAGTTATGTAAATAAGGTATTTCTGGTTTTCATTTTTAATACATTTGCAAAGATTTCTAAAAACCTGTTTTTGCTTTGTCATTATTGGGTATTGTGTGTAGATAGCTGAGAATTGTTTTTATTCAAACCATTTTAGAATAAGGCTGTAACGTAATTTTCTTGGGGAAAAAGTCAAAGGGTCTGATTACTCTCCGATTGCACTGTATCAGTCGTTGTCCTGTCCCTCTGTGCTGGCACAGAGCCACTACTCACATGGATCCTCTCAGGATCCCTCACCATTGTCCTATCCTCCTCTACTTTCTTCACTAACCTCAGGTTGACACCTTCTGCACAACTCTGGCCACCTCCACCTGCCTCTCACGCACCGGACACTTCCATTCCCCAGCAACATGGACGCCCCTACAGTTGACACACTGAAACTACACAATCCTCTGACCCATGCCCTCCTGCACACTTCCCACAACTAGGAATCTCCCTCCTACACACTGCTGCGATATGACCATAAACATTGCACCTGAAACACTGCAGTGGATTCGGCACAAAAGCTCTAACAGGATAACTGACATGACTTTGTCAGGTAAAAACTCAGCATCAAAACTCAAAGGGACTGACAGTGGCTCCTCTGTTTCACCACTCTCACCACCGGTTCTGCGTCACACCAAATTGCAGGCGCCACAAACACCAGGAATCCTCAATTGCTCCACCTGCACACTTAACGCTACCCCAGAAATCACTAATTTCAATGGTGCCGTATTCCTAAGCGTAAAGCAAGAAACAGATCTTGACCCAAGTTGTGTGACAGGTCGCCCCATCCCTCTGTTCTGAAAAACACAAACAAATATCACAACTCCACTACAGGCTACCTTCACTGATTCAACTACACTCATCTCCTTTCCCACCTATCCTGAATCCACAAATAGATCCACCAAAATGCAAGGATCCACTTTCTTCAAAAATGGCACTCATACTGGACCATCAATGCCGGGCTTGACCACACCTTCCACCTCACTTATTTCGCCCTCATTCACTTCCATTTCACCTCCAGAACTTGGTCTGGTTCAAGGCTCACTCTGTTTGAACTTGACAATCTTCTTCGACACCCAATCTCCATTTTTATCGCCATCTTCCACACATTAAAATCCAACCTCTGAGGAAAGCATTCTCTTTGCCCTCTTCTTACTCTTTTTCCCCTCCATTCCTCCTCAGAATTGTATTTAATTTATTTAACCACGAAGGGCTCATTGAGATTTGAATTATCTTTTTCAAGAGCATCCTGGCCAAGATAGGCAGCACCAAGTCATTACACAATTATAGACTGCAAACTACACGTAATCTAGTAAAAACCATAGTTATCACAGGAGTATAACAAAATCATAAAACAGCAAATTAAAAACATTGACAGGTAAAGGAATCAGCCTCAAAATCCTTCAATGATTTAAAAACACCAATCAGGACAAGTTCTTCCAGTTTAAAACTATTTTGAAAGGCGTTCCATGCTGATGGTGCAGAGTAAAAGCCTTTTTACCAAATTCAGCTCTGACATTTGGAACAGTTAGCAGGATAAACTCCTGCGAACGAAGAGTACCCACCACATTTCTGAAGAATAAAAATGCCCAAATAAAATGGTACTAAACCTAAAATGGCTTTCCAGGGTTGCGTAAGGGTTTTGCAGTTTAAAATATATATCTCACTGCTCCATAGTCTATATAGGCATACATGTAGCTGATACTAGCCTCCTTCTGGCTTCATAAGGCTTTTTTCCTCAAATGAAATCCCAACTTCAGCTTCAATCTTTTTGTAAGTTTTTTGAATATGCAAAAAATTCCAAGATATTTATATGAGGTTACCGCCTCAATCTCATTGCCCTGACAGGTAGTAATAAGTGAAAGGTTCAGAAGTCTATTTCTTGCTTTAGAAAACCATTAGTTTCGTTTTGTCAGCTTTGAGGATAAGCTTCAATTGACACAAGGTATGTTGAACAGTATAAAAAGCAGTTTGCAAGTTCTGGAAGGATTTTGTGAGAGATGAGGCACAGCGATAAAGAACAGTATCATCAGCATAAAAGTGAAGCTGCGCATTTATCAAATATTTTCCTAAATGATGTATATAAATAGTGAATAAGAGGGGACCAAGTACAGAGCCCGGGGGCACACCATTACAGACAGACAATTTAACAGACAGTTAACAAACCATGCAACTGCATGCTCAGAAAGACCTACGCTCAATCATCTCTGCCTCAGTATAGCAAAACTGTTTCAAAAGCTGTTTTATGTCAAGGGCTTCAGTGATATCATTTTAAACCTTCATGGCTGCTGTAATTGTGTTCATCACGTGTTCATTTAACCATTTATTAGAAAACATTGCATTACTTTAGTCTTGGCATTAGGCTCTGCTCCTTCGGGGTAGCTCACTGCCAGGGCATGCATAATGTTAAAATAATTACAGGCAGAGAGCAAGGTATGCTATAGTGATCCCCCTGCAGGAAGAAAACACAGAACCAAACAGGTGGAGGCTGGGGTGGAACCAAGAACACCAGCGCATAGCTTGCGTGTGTAAGCCCTCAATTGTGTGCAGAACCCGGTGGACTAAGTAGACAGCCATATTAATGTAGAGTGATGACCTAATTGTTGCAATATCAGCTGATGCTATGCAATACTTTGGTTTCCTGACTGAACCGGTAGCGCTTGATTTCAGACAGGAAACGCTACGTGTTCGATTAACCATTTATTTAAAAAAATTACAAAATGAGCTCTGTTAGGCTCTTTTGGGGTAGCTCACTGCCAGAGCATACATAGTGTTGAGATAATAAGAATGACAGGCAGAGAGCGAGGTATGCTATACCAAAACGCAAAACAGCAGAACCACTGCCATACAACCTATGTCTTTGGCAGACGCTTGACAGCAATGTCATCTATATGATATGATTGATACTGTGTGTAGCATGAAGCTGCAACTTTGTCTAGGCTTCAGCAGGCACATCATACGGAGATAGCTTCTCAGAAAACCAAGAGTAGGCTTATTTTTCATGTTACCTCGCTTGACCTTCCAATGGTGGCCCTTGGGAGGAGAGGGTGTTGCGGAGCTGGTCCGAGTCTGCTGGGTCAGTCAGGGCCAGTTCGTACTATCCAGTTTTAGGTTTGACCCAGATGCAGACATTGTCGAAGAAACAAACGTTTATTTCTAATTCAGGTGAAACTGTATTATGAAACTGATCAGGATGTGACAACATTACACAATTGTCTTCATAATGCATTTAATAAAAGGCTCCAGTTTTCCGTGTACATTACACATTTCTTTTATATTGCATTTTATACCAGGCTTGGTGAAAGATTGGTGAAAAAATACAAAATTTACATTTTTTTGTTATTGATGAAGGTATTTGATTGGGGAATGGGGATACATTTTATTGATGGGAAATTATAAAACACGCCATACTACACATGCACACAAATGCTTCCACACACTCACTTTATTTGTACTCATGTTATAGCCAACTCTGGACTTTAGTTTGTTATTTTTAATAAAATATTTGTATCTAGTTGTCATGTATTCATTATTGTTAACTGGTTAATGGTCGCTGTGGGTACAACATCACCGATGCACTTGCTAATAAACTCGCTCACCGAATCAGCGTATTCATCAATGTTATTGTCCGAAGAAATCTTGAAGTGGGGAATCAGATTGGTCGGACCAGCGTTGAATAGACCTGAGCACGGGCGTTTCTCGTTTAAGTTTCTGTTTATAGGCTGGGAGCAACAAAATGGAGTAGTGGTCAGATTTTCCAAAAGGGGGGGCGGGGAATGGCTTTGAATGCGTCGCGGAACTTAGAATAACAAGGATCCAGGATTTTCCCGGCCCGGGTTGCACATTTGATATGATACAATTTGGACTTGAGTTCCTGTATGTTGGTAAGATCACACCACATCTAGTTAATAAAAATAAAAAAGGCTACTATTATATTACAATTATTTCTTTGACAACCTGGTTGATTAACAATATTGGGTTGTTAACACTTTTATATTTTTATAAATAAATGTGCGAAACAAAAGGCAGTGTAGAACACCATTGCCTATCACGCATTGGCCTCCATTTTTTTTTTTACTATGAATGAAGTCACACAAAAGTGTATTTTCCTACGAATTAAGTCGCCAAAAAATGTGTGTCTTTTCACACAAATTAAACCACACAAAAACGCACTAAATCTGCTGAAATACCTTTTGTACATATTTGCACATATTGAGTGTGAGATAGTGTTGGAAAACATGATATCATGAACATTTAACATTAACACTGGACATACAGCGCCCATAGAGTGAAAGAAGGTCAAAGTACTTAAAACATAGATAACAGAATCAGGCCCTCCCCTTCCACTGATTACAGCTGTCTTGACTTTGTTGGGAACGGTTTGACCTACACAGTGAGCGATTATGGTTCCCCTCCAAAATATAGAAAAGGACTACACAAAAGGTCTACAAATACGCAGAAGGCCAGCACGCCAGACCAGACAGACATGCAGTATACCTCTTTAATGTACCACGGCTCCCTAGGCAAAGGTGTTTCTATGTCTACTTTCAATCAGATAACTTAATTTCTCTTTAAATACATAGAAATCAATATCACAATATAGTGATAGAAAGATACAGGATAAATAATCAACATCATTAAAGGAAACTAGATACCACACTGACTATTTTGGTAAAGCAAATCAACACTTAAAGCCCAAAGTTCAGGGTTGAAATAAAGAGGGCATAATTGATGAGCTTCACTGGGCTTAGCTTGGGCTCTGTGTTTGATATCCCATTGAGACCAAAGCCTCTTTTACAATATTTGCAATTCCAACGCAAAAAAAGCATACAATATTTACCAGCAATTTAAGAAACAAACTTAAAAATGACTTAACAGCCGGTCGTAACTTTAGAGAGAGCTTTCACCTTCTTGCCATGCAGTAATGGGGAAGGTAAAAATCTGTTTGTTACAGAGAGAGACTCTTGCCGCCAAACCTATAACATCCAAAAGGGGATAATTTAACAATATTTCTAACGTAAAGAATATGGGAAATGGTCGGTGAGGACTTCAAGAATAATCTTATCACATTGTTTATTATTTTGTGATGTAACTTTTTCAATTTAACTAGGTAAGTCACAAATTCTAAATTGCAATGACTGCCTAGTTAACTGCTTTGTTCAGGGGCAGAACGACAGATTTCTACGTTGTCAGCTCAGGGATTCGATCTAGCAACCGTGCGGTTACTGGCCCAACGCTTAAAACCACTAGGCTACATGGCACCCCTATGTGATGTCATTAAGGATGGTATATCAAGATAACGGTAACGTAAAGTGTACGTGTCCGATGTATCAGATTTACATCTAAAAGTTGTAAAAAAAATACTTTTGTGAAGATGTGATTTTAGCCTTCTAATTGAGAATTGTTTTTCATCTAAACTTGTGCCCAGTCAGTAGCCACACCCCAGTGAGCTCAGAGTTTATGCAAGCATGACGGAACGCCCCCTTTGGCCAGTGTGCTTAAAAGGACTCGCAAAGAACTAACATACAGACCAAAAAGACGTGAGGCCGTGGCTACACGTTGAAATGGTAAGGAACATTGTACTGAGACCAAGTAGATGGAAGGTGAGCCAAACGAAATGGTTTAAACTCTACAGACCAGCGTGACAGACAGCTTGAGCTGAACTTTACGAAATGGTTAGAAGCCCTGAAAGTCTCAATCTCTACAGAAGAAGATAACCTCACCTAGGAGACCAGAAACGTTCGAAGTCTGCAGCTGTGCATTTAAAAAGTGGTCCTAGAACTTTGACTAAAAGACACGAGGTGGGAAGGAATAATCCCTCAGACAAAATGTTGGTACGTCTGAAGTAGTACTGAATATTCAAAAGGGCTAGGATTCTTGCTGATAAAGGAGTTTGCGACATTCAGAATGAGACTGATATGCGGTAATAATGAACAATTGACTTATCTTTAAACTTTAAGTAGGGAGATAGTAACTCGTTAAACTTTTCCTGTGGTGCCCCAAATTCCTAATGAGTTAATTGTTACATGATTCATTTAATCAAGTAACAAACTCAGTTTCACAATTCCTGACATTTAATCGTAGTAGAAATTCCCTGTCTTAGGTCAGTTAAGAACACCACTTTATTTTAAGAATGTGAAATGTCAGAATAATTTCAGCTTTTATTTATTTCTTCACATTCCCAGTGGGTCAGAAGTTTACATACACTCAATTAGTATTTGGTAGCATTGCCTTAACTTCTTAGGGAGCAGCGCACGAGGTGACCGTTTTGGAGACCCTGGCGTGCCCAAAGTAAAATGCCTCCCATTCAGGCCCAGAAAATAGGATATGCACATATTTAGTACCTTTGGATAGGAACCACTCTGAATTTTCTAAAAGTAAAACAGAACGGATATGGCAGGCGAAACCCAGAGGAATTTCTGTCCTGGAAAAAGTGGTTTTGACACATTGCCTCATTGGGAACCCCTCCCTTATGAAAATGCCCATATAAGGGCATATGAATGCAGTACCTATCGCTTCCTCTGGATGTCAACAGTCTCGAGAAAGTGTTCAGATTTTTATTAGATGCATTAGAGCAGAGAAGAAGAGGAATCAGGAAGTGTCCCCTCAGATGTCCTATAGAAGACAACGCACGCTTCCGCCAGGCTCGTCCTTTGTTTTTTTTCCGTTCTTATCACCCAGTTTATATTCCGGTTGAAATATTATACTATTTATACATAAGTGTTGATAATGTATCCTTAAGAATTATGTTTGATTGTTCTTGGACAAGTTTATAGGTATAAGTTGAACGAGTTCTCTTCACGTTTCAATGGACGAGTGGAGGCTGTATTTTCTCATTATAACGCCCCAACCAAACTGAGATTTATGGATATAATACATTACTTTTTCTAACAAAAGAACCATGGATTGTCTTCGTTGGACACTTGGGAAGCCCTCAGCAGAAGTTCTTCAAAAGGTAATTGATTTGTTTTCGCTGTGAAATGTGTTGTGTGAACCGTGATGGCTTATGAATTTATGGTAATGGCAAAAATGTGAGGTGCTATCCTCAAACAATCAAATGTGGTGCTTTCGCCGTAAAGCCTTTTTGAAATCTGACAACGCTGTGATATTGCCAAGAAGCAGAGCTTTTGATGACAACACTTGTATATTGATGCATGTTTAATAATTCAACTTTTGGATTATTAAACATTAGCGCCCCACCGCTCCCTAAGAAGTTAATAATGCCACTTAAATGTTTACATATCTTACATTACTCATTTCATATGTATGAAATGTATTTTATACCATCTAATGCATCTTGCCTATGTCGCTCGGTCATCGCTCAGCCATATACAGTGGGGAGAACAAGTATTTGATACACTGCCGATTTTGCAGGTTTTTCCACCTACAAAGCATGTAGAAGTCTGTAATTTTTATCATAGGTACTCTTCAACTGTGAGTGACGGAATCGAAAACAAAAATACAGAAAATCACATTGTATGATTTTTAAGTAATTAATTAGCATTTTATTGCATGACAAGTATTTTATACATCAGAAAAGCAGAACTTAATATTTGGTACAGAAACCTTTGTTTGCAATTACAGAGATCATACGTTCCCTGTAGTTCTTGACCAGGTTTGCACACACTGCAGCAGGGATTTTGGCCCACTTCTCCATACAGACCTTCTCCAGATCCTTCAGGTTTCGGGGCTGTCGCTGGGCAATACGGACTTTTAGCTCCCTCCAAAGATTTTCTATTGGTTTCAGGTCTGGAGACTGGCTAGGCCACTCCAGGACCTTGAGATGCTTCTTACGGAGCCACTCCTTAGTTGCCCTGGCTGTGTGTTTCGGGTCGTTGTCATGCTGGAAGACCCAGCCACGACCCATCTTCAATGCTCTTACTGAGGGAAGGAGGTTGTTGGCCAAGATCTCGCGATACATGGCCCCATCCATCCTCCCCTCAATACGGTGCAGTCGTCCTGTCCCCTTTGCAGAAAAGCATCCCCAAAGAATGATGTTTCCACCTCCATGCTTCACGGTTGGGATGGTGTTCTTGGGGTTGTACTCATCCTTCTTCCTCAAAACACGGCGAGTGGAGTTTAGACCAAAAAGCTATATTTTTGTCTCATCTGACCACATGACNTTGCCTTCTCACCAAGCTGCTTGCCTATTGTCCTGTAGCCCATCCCAGCCTTGTGCAGGTCTACAATTTTATCCCTGATGTCCTTACACAGCTCTCTGGTCTTGGCCATTGTGGAGAGGTTGGAGTCTGTTTGATTGAGTGTGGACAGATGGACAGATGTCTTTTATACAGGTAACGATTTCAAACTGGTGCAGTTAATACAGGTAATGAGTGGAGAACAGGAGGGCTTCTTAAAGAAAAACTAACAGGTCTGTGAGAGCCAGAATTCTTACTGGTTGGTAGGTGATCAAATACTTATGTCATGCAATAAAATGCAAATTAATTATTTAAAAATCATACAATGTGATTTTCTGGATTTTTGTTTTAGATTCCGTCTCTCACAGTTGAAGTGTACCTAAGATAAAAAAATTACAGACCTCTACATGCTTTGTAAGTAGGAAAACGTGCAAAATCGGCAGTGTATCAATTACTTGTTCTCCCCACTGTATTTATAGGTACATATTCTTATTCTGTCCCTTTAGTAGATTGGGAAGAAAAAAGCCTGAAACCTTGAACAAAGACTACTGACATCCAGTAACAGCCATAGGAATTTCATACTGGGTGCTAGATAATTTTTTTACCTATATGTTCCATGGGAAGAGCATTATTAATTTTTTTGGTTGGTTTTCCTTTGGATTTTCTCCTGTGTTAGTCTCCTAAATTATTTGAACATTTATACAAACTTCAGTGTTTTTCTTGCCAATGGTACCAATTATATGCATATCCTGGCTTCATGGCCTGAGCAACAGGCAGTTTACTTTGGGCATGTCAGTCAGGCGGAAATAGACCCTAGCCTAAATAGACCCTAGCCTGAAGAAGTTAATAAACAGATCACCGACCATTTCGAATCCCACCGCTATGCAGTCTGGTTTCCAAGCTGGTCATGGGTGAACCTCAGCCATGCTCAAGGTCCTAAATAAAATCATAACCACCATCGATAAAAGACAGTACTGTGCAGCAGGCTTCATCGACCTGGCCAAGGCTTTCGACTGTCATTCACCGCATTCTTATCGGCAGACTCAATAGCCTTGGTTTCTCTTATGACTGCCTTGCCTGGTTCACTAACTACTTCTCAGATTGATTTTACACACTGAACTCTGAGGGCCTGGTCTTCTCTGTATTGATCAATGATGTCGATCTTGCTTCGGGTGATTCTTTGATCCACCTCTACACAGACACCATTCTGTATACATCTGGCCCTTCTTTGGACACTTAACAAATCTCCAAAATAGTTTCAACGCCATACAACTCTCCTTCCGTGACTTCCAACTGCTATTAAATGCTAGTAAAACCAAAATGCATGCTCTTCAACCGATCGCTGCCCACACCCGCCCGACTAGCATCACTACTCTGGACGGTTCTGACTTAGAATATGTGAATAAATACCTGGGTGTTCGGTTAGACTGTACACTCTCCTTCCAGAATCACATTAAACATCTCCAATCCAAAATTAAATCTAGAATTGGCTTCCTACTTCACAACAAAGCCTCCTTAACACATGCTGCCATATATACCCACGTAAAACTGACTATCCCACCAATCCTTGACTTCAACGATGTCATTTACAAAATAGCCTCCAACACTCTACTCAGCAAATTGGATGCAGTCTATCACAGTGCCACCAAAGCCCCATATACTACCCAGCACTGCGACCTGTATGCTCTCGTTGGGTTGGCTGGTCCTCGCTACAAATTCGTTGCCAAACCCACTGGCTCCAGGTCATCTATAAGTCTTTGCTAGGTATAGCTCCGCCTTATCTCAGCTCAATGGTCATACCCAAAGCCAATTCCTCCTTTGGCCGCCTTTCCTTCCAGTTCTCTGCTGCCAATGACTGGAACGAATTGCCAAAATCACTAACTTTAAGCGTCAGCTGTCAGAGCAGCTTACCGATCGCTGCAGCTTTACACAGCCCATCTGTAAAAAGCCCATCCAACCAACTACCTACCTCATCCCCATATTATTTTTTTCTCTTTTGCAGACTAGTATTTCTACTTGCACATCCATCACTCCAGTGTACATTGCTAAATTGTAATTACCTTTGCCACTATTGGCCTATTTATTGCTTTTCCTCCTTACTTCATTTGCACACACACTGTATGCAGATGTTTCTATTGTTATTGACTGTACGTTTGTTTATCCCATGTGTAACTCTGTTTTTGTCACACTGTTTTGCTTTATCTTGGCCAAGACGCAGCTGTAAATGAGAACTTGTTCAACTGGCCTACCTGGTTAAATAAAGGTGCATTTTTAAATAAACAGGCAAAGTTGGAGAAGTACAGATCAGGGTTGGGTTATAAAAAAATATCAGAAACTTTGAACATCCCACAGAGAACCATTAATTCCATTATTATTTTAAGAATGTGGCACCACAAACCTGCCAAGAGAGGGCCGCCCGCCAAAACTCACAGACCAGGCAAGGAGGGCATTAATCAGAGGCAAAGAGACCAAAGATAACCCTGAAGGAGCTGCAAAGCTCCACAGCGGAGATTGGAGTATCTGTCCATAGGACCACTTTAAGCTGTACACTCCACAGAGCTGGGATTTACGGAAGAGTGGCCAGAAAAAGCCATTGCTTAAAATAAATAAATAAATAAATAAGCAAACACATGTGGTGTTCACCAAAGGGCATGTGGGAGGCTCCCCAAACATATGGAAGAAGGTACTCTGGTCAGATGAGACAAATTTAGCTTTTTGGCCATCAAGGAAACGTTATGTCTGGTGCAAACAACACCTCATCACCCCGAAAATACCATCCCCACAGTGAAGAATGGTGGTGTCAGTATCATGCTGTGGTGATGTTTTTCTATCGGCAGGGACTGGGAAACTGGTCAGTATTGAAGGAATGATGGATGGCACTAAATACAGGGAAATTCTTGAGGGAAACCTGTTTCAGTCTTCCAGAGATTTGAGACCCGGGACGGAGGTTCACCTTTCAGCAGGACAATGACCCTAAGCATACTGCTGAAGCAACACTCGAGTGGTTTAAGGGGAAACATTTAAATGTCTTGGAATGGCCTAGTCAAAGCCCAGACCTCAATCCAATTGAGAATCTGTGGTATGACTTAAATATTGCTGTACACCAGCGGAACCCATCCAACTTGAAGGAGCTAGAGCAGTTTTCTCTTGAAGAATGGGCAAAAAGCCCAGTGGCTAGATGTGCCAAGCTTATAGAGACATACCCCAGCTGTAATTGCTGCAAAAGGTGGTTCTGCAAAGTATTGACTTGGGGGGGGGGGGGTGAATAGTTATGCACATTCAAGTTCTGTTTTTCCATCTTATTTCTTGTTTGTTTTACACAACAAATATTTTGCACCTTCAAAGTGGTAGGCATGTTGTGTAAATCAAATGATACAAACCCCCGAAAAATAAATGTTCTATTTTAGGTTGTAAGACAACAAAATGGGGAAAATGCCAAGGGGGTGAATACTTTCACAAGCCACTGTAACAGTAGGATTCATCTTCATTGTCACAATATTAATTATGACAATAACCCTGTGAACATGGTTATCTGTAGCAGTATGATGATAATGCTGTGGAATAGTTGGAATTACCTGAGCAGGGGTTGGGCTGTGTGTATCATACTCTACAATTATAAATAAGCACAGGCTTTGCTATCGCTCCTTTCGCTACACCTGTACGGTTTTTCCTTGTTGGCTTGGAAGTAATGCCTCCATTGTACACCTTGTACTCCTTTAACACTGTTGACCTCTTGGAACTGTTACCGGAGTCTCTGTGGAGAAAATTACCTTACTGGTTCAGACAATGCTTGTGTGGCTTGGAAATGTGTTATCTGTTCCATTATTTACCATCAAGTAAGTCTCAGAAGAAAAACAATTCAAGAGGGGAAAGAATATTTTACTAACAATTGAATGAGCAATGCACATTAGAACGTGTGGAAAAATCCTTTAAATAATATTGAAAAGGTCAACATTGACCTGGTTAAGCATTTAATTAATCATCTGATGCACAATCATACAGGGCTAGAGTGATTATGTCCTATTAATTAGATATCCGACCTTAGGATATGGGGAACATGGGGTGTTAATAACACTCGGTGGAGACTAAAGAGCCTGAATGCCAATGTGTCCGTACTGAGACATGACATTAAACTCCCACACCAGTAGAAATCCACAGTTTCGAGCTGAAAGACGATGGCCAGAGCTTACCCATGATGTTGCACAACAATTTAAGTAAATAAGTCATCATTTTAGTCAAAGTACGAAATATTTGGGCAGATAGTGATAAATCGGAAATGACCACTGTGCAAATCTGTGTGAATGCGATGTCTTTTCCAATGATGACATACAAATCCTTTTCAGCCTACCTTTCAGTTTCAATGCTTTTATTTGAATGTTACCAGCCACCAGCATGACGTTGTTTATTAAATCAGAAACTGCTGCAAAGTTAATCCTCTTCGCGACTGAGATGAGCCAAACAGCCTTGTCTGTCCACATGGCTGTCTAAGCCATGGAGAAAAATTTTTCATGGCGAACTTGTTTTTGCACCTCCACTTTTTTTTTTGCCAGAAAAGTATCATAGTCCATTGGATCATATATCAATTTTCACTTATTTTTTTAGCTAGTCTGTATTAAAAAAAATATATACACTACCGGCCAAAAGGTTACGAACACTACTCATTCAAGGCTCTTTATTTGTACTATTTTCATTGTAGAATAATAGGTTAGACATCAAAACTATGGAATCATGTAACCAAAAAAAAGTGTTCACTTCTTAGGGAGCGGCAGCACAGGTGACGATTTTGGAGAGTCTGGCGTGCCCAAAGTAAAATGCCTGCCACTCAGGCCCAGAAAATAGGATATGCACATAATTAGTACTATTGGATAGGAAACACTGAAGTTTCTAAAAGTGTTAAAATAATGTATGTGAGTATAACAGAACTGATATAGCAGGTGAAAACCCGAGGAAAATCCATCCGGATTTGCAGTTTTTTTTTTAAATGACCTTCTCCAGGATGCCTATTCATTTGTATTTTAACTAGGACTGAGACTGCAGTACCTATGGCTTCTACTAGATATCAACAGTCTTTATACAAAGCCTGGAAGCTGTAGCAGTAAGCAGAACGGATAGGAAGAGGAAGTAGTCAGGGGACCACTTTTGTTTACAACGTTTGGTAAAGCCCTGCCTTATCTCAGCTCACTGGTCACCATAACCGCACCCACCCATAGCGCGCGCTCCAGCAGGTATATTTCAATGGTCACCCCCAAAGCCAACACTTCCTTTGGCCTTCTTTCCCTCCAGTTCTCTGCTGCCAATGACTGGAACGAATTGCTCAAAAAAAAAAAAAAAAAAATCACTGAAGTTGGAGACTCATATCTCCCTCACTAACTTTAAGCATCAGCTGTCAGAGCAGCTCACAGATCACTGCACCTGTACATACATTTGAAGTCAGAAGTTTAAATACACTTAAGTTGGAGTCATTAAAACTAGATTTTCAACCACTCCACAAATTTCTTGTTAACTACTTACGGAGTGGTGGGGCACTACCCGGTGAAATGTGAGGTGACAAATTCAAAATCCAAAAGTTGAATTATTAAACATTCATCAATATACAAGTGTTACATAGTCATCAAAAGCTCTGATTCTTGGCAATATCACAGCGTCAGATTTCAAAAAGGCTTCATGGCGAAAGCACAACATTTGATTGTTTGAGGGTAGCACCTCTAATATATACGCATTAGCATAAATCCACGGGTCACACAAAACGCATAAAATCGCTAATATAAAATCGCTTACCTTTGATGGACATCTGCTGAGGGCATCCCAAATGTCCAACGAAGACAATCCATGCTTCTTTTGTTAGAAAAAGTCATTTATTATATCCATAAATCTCTGTTTGGTTGGCGCGTTATCATAAAATCCACCGTTGAGTCGCCCATTGAACCGTGAAGAGAACGCGTTCAAATGATACCTATACACTTTCTACAAACAAATCAAACATAATTTTTAATGTATCCTTAGGTATCCTTTTGGGTATATTTGCTGTAATATTTCAACCGGACGATAACGTGAACGATAGGAAAGAAAAATAAAGTGGTGCGTGTTCACAATCTCGCACGCGTCAAACCTTGTTTACAAAAGTGGTCGCCTGACAATTTCCTGTTCCTATCTGTTCTGGTCACTCCTAGAATTCCCAGACTTTGTATATAGACTGTTGACATCTAGTGGAAGCCATAGGTACTGCAGTCTCAGTCCTACATAAAGTTGTATACAATAGGCACAATGGAGAAGATGCTCATTTACAAAAAAAAATGCAAATCCGGATGGATTTCCCCGGGTTTTCGCCTGCTATATCAATTCTGTTATACTCACAGACAATATTTTAACACTCTTAGAAACTTCAGAGTGTTTCCTATCCAATAGTACTAATTATGTGCATATCCTATTTTCTGGGCCTGAGTGGCATGCATTTTACTTTGGGCACACCAGACTCTCCAAAACCGTCACCTATGCAGCCGCTCCCTAAGAAGTTAACTATAGTTGAAAAGTCAGGTTAGGACATCAACTTCATGCACGAAGTAATTTTTCCAACAATTGTTTACAGACAGATTATTCCACTGTATCACAATTTCAGTGGGTCAGAAGTTTACTGTGCCTTTAAACAGATTTTCAACCACTCCACACATTTCTTATTAACTACTTACAGAGTGGTGGGGCACTACCCGGTGAAATGCAAGGCGCCATATTCAAAATCCAAAAGTTGAATTATTAAACATTCATCAATATACAAGTTTTGCATAGTCATCAAAAGCTCTGCTTCTTGGCAATATCACAGCATTGTCAGATTTCAAAAAGGCTTTACGGTGAAAGCACAACATTTGATTGTTTGAGGGTAGCACCTCCAATATTTTTCTATTAGCATATTTCATAAACCATCGCGGTTCACACAAAACACATTTCACAGCGAAAACAAATCCCTTACCTTTTGAAGAACTTCTGCTGAGGGCTTCCCAAGTGTCCAACGAAGACATCCAATGGTTCTTTTGTTAGAAAAAGTCATTTATTATATCCATAAATCTCCATTTGGTTGGCGCGTTATGATCATAAAATACAGCGTCCACTCGCCCATTGAACCGTGAAGACAACGCGTTCAACCTATATACTTGTCCAAGAACAATCAAACATCATTGATAATGTATCCTTAGGAACACTTATGTATATTTACTATAATATTTCAACCGGATTATAAACTGGACGATAGGAAAGGAAAAAACCACAGTGCGCGCGAGCCCGTGAACGCGCTTCCTCTTCTGTTTACATCCGATGACCAGTTCGAAATTCTTCTTCTATTACCATCCAGAGAAACCTAACATCACCAAACACTGTCTATAGACTGTTGACATCCAGTGGAAGCAACAGGTACTGCAATCTTACTCCCAGAAAGTTTTCAATAGGGAGGGGTTCAAAATGAGGCAATGTGTCAAAAAAACTTTTTCCAGGACAGAAATTCCTCGGGTTTTCGCCTGCTATATCCGTTTTGTTATACTCACAGACAATATTTTAACACTCTTAGAAACTTCAGAGTGTTTCCTATCCAATAGTACTAATTATGTGCATATCCTATTTTCTGGGCCTGAGTGGGAGGCATTTTACTTTGGGCATGCCAGACTCTCCAAAACCGTCACCTCGGGAGCCGCTCCCTAAGAAGTTAAATGTATTTGGCTAAGGTGTATGTAAACTTCGGACTGTATCTTCAGGCTGACAAGCAGCAGGGCCCAGTGATAAGGAGGATTGAGCTGTTTGAGATGAGATTTTCAAAATAACTACCTAAGAATGCAGCTAATAAGAATACTTTGTATTTAAATGTATCTTTACATAATTACTGCTGCTAGCAGCCAGACTTTGCTTTTATAATAGACCGTATGCAGCAACAAATGTACAGTGGAATACTTTATATTACCTTGGACTGCTGCAAAAAATATTGTGACGAAGAGGCACGGGAACAAGGTCTTGATGATTCTGTTGCAAATTGAGCACAATACAAATGTAGAATTTCAGTTAAAGTAAGTAGCGCCCACATCTCAACTAGGAAAAGTATCCAGATAGTGATTTAGCTAGATATTCCCAAAGGGAAACCACTTACACAAGGGCAAAGGGAAGCCCCCTTTGCAACAATGTTTCCCACAAACTGCAACTGGCAATATGTAGTAGCTTTACAAGTGCTACAAAAAGTGATTTGGAAGTTAGCTACTGCTGGAGGAACGAAGCAAATGCAAACTTAAGTCAACTGACGTGTTCCACAAGTATACAAGACAAGTTTGTTCATGGCTAGCTAGCGGTGAACTTTCCCAGTTGGACAACATTTTGACACTGGACAGAGGAGCTCTGCCTAGAAGGTCAGCATCCCGGAGTCACCTCTTCATTGTTGACGTTGAGACTGGTGTTTTGCACATACTTTTTTATGAAGCTGCCAGTTGAGGACTTGTGAGGCGTCAGTTTCTCAAACTAGACACTCTAATGTACTTGTCCTCTTGCTCAGTTGTACACCGGGGCCCCCCACTCCTCTTTCTATTCTGGTTAGAGACAGTGTGCGCTGTTCTGTGAAGGGAGTAGTACACAGCGTAGTACGAGATCTTCAGTTTCTTGGCAATTTCTCGCATGGAATAGCCTTCATTTCTCAGAACAAGAATAGACTGACAAGTTTCAGAAAATTCATTATTTCTGGGCATTTTGAGCATGTAATCGAACCCACAAATGCTGGTGCTCCAGATATTCAACTAATCTAAAGGCCAGTTTTATTGATTCTTTAAATCAGAACAGTTTTAAGCTGTGCTAACAATTGCAAAAGGGTTTTCTAATGATCAGTTAGCCTTTTAAAATGATAAACTTGGATTAGCTAACACAACGTGCCATTGGAACACGAGTGATGGTTTCTGATAATGGGCCTCTGTACACTTGTGTAGATATTCTATAAAGATTCTGCCGTATCTAGTTACAATAGTCATTTACAACATTAACAATGTCTACACTGTATTTCTGATCAATTTGATGTTATTTTAATGGACCAAAAAAGTGTTTTTTTAATGGACATTTCTAAGTGACCCCAAACTTTTGAACGGTTGTGTATGTTTTCTGCTGCATGAGAAGATAAAATCAACTGTTGTTTTAATAGAATCCCACAACTTAAACCATTTACATTTCTCACTACTGCCATGTTATTGCTTGTTGTGTTATGGCATGCGAGTACCAAATCACTTCAATAATTTAGTTTATTTTGAGAACTGTGACACACATTACCATTGTGATAACAATATGTGAAAACTGGCTTGACAGAAGTAACATTCATAATAATCCTTGTGAACATTTTGGGATGTGGAACTGGTTTGTCCAGGTCTTAATGGGAGTAACTCACTTTGTCTCCATTAGTCGGTATTCAGCTGACATACTGCCAATTATGAAAACAGAAAAGCATCATTAGCACAATAACATGATTTGAATATTAGTATAGCTAGCTAATACAATAAGAAAATAAAAATGTTATTGTAGCTACTGCTAGCTTAACTATCTAACATTAACGTTAGCCCTAGCATCTTGCTGGGCCAATTGTGCACCACCCTATGGGACTCCCAATCATGGCCGGTTGTGCAACAGCCTGGAATCGAACCAGTGTTTGTAGTGATGCCTCTAGCAATGAGAAATTTTACATTTACATAAGTACCCTTTACTCAGTACTTTGCTGAAGCACCTTTGGCAGGGATTACAGCCTTGAGTCTTATTGGGTATGACGCTACAAGCTTGGCACACCTGTTTTTGGAGAGTTTCTCCAATTCTTCTCTGAAGATCCTTTCAAGCGCTGTCAGGTTGGATGGGGAGCACAGCTATTTTCAGGTCTCTCCAGAGATGTTCGATTGGGTTCAAGTCCGGGCTCTGGCTGGGCCACTCAAGGACAGCCAGAGATGTGTTCCGTAGCCACTCCTGCATTTTCTTGGCTGTGAGCGTGGGGTTGTTGTCCTGTTGGAAGGTGAACCTTCACCCCAGACTGAGGTTCTTAGCGCTCTGGAGCAGGTTTTCATTGAGGATCTCTGTACATTGCTCTGTTAATCTTTCCCTCAATCCTGACTAGTCTCCTAGTCCCTGCCGCTCAAAAACATCCCCACAGCCTAATGCTGCCACCAACATGCTGCACCGTAGGGATGGTGGCAGGTTTCCTCCAGATGTGACGCATAGCATTCAGGCTAAAGAGTTCAATCTTGGTTTCATCAGACCAGAGAATCTTGTTTCTCATGGTCTGAGAGTCCTTTAGGTGACTTTTTGCAAACTCCAAGTGGGCTGTCATGTGCCTTTTACTGAGGAGAGGCTGCCGTCTGGCCACTACCATGAAGGGCTGATTGGTGGAGTTCTGCAGAGATGGTTGTCCTTCTGGAAGGTTCTCTCATCTCCACAGAGAAACTCTGGAGCTCTGTCAGAATTACCATTGGGTTCTTGGTGACCTCCATGACCAAGGCACTTCTCACCCTATTGCTTAGTTTGGCCGGGTGGCCAGGTCTAGTAAGAGTCTTGAGGATTGCAAACTTCTTCCATTTAAGAATGATGGAGTCCACTTTGTTCTTAGGGACATTCAATGGTGCAAAACATTTTTGTACCCTTCCCCAGATCTCTGCCTCGACACAATCCTGTCTCAGAACTCTACAGCCAATTGCTTCAACCTCATGGCTTGGTTTAAGCTCTGACATGCACTGTCAACTGTGGGACCTTATATAGACAGGTGTGTGCCTTTCCAAATCATGTCCAATCAATTGAATTTACCACAGGTGGACTTCAATCAAGTAGTAGAAACATCTTAAGATGTCAATCCCTGATCTGTTTCACCTGCCCCCTCCAGGTGTCACCTATCTAACCCCACTTATCCCCTGGGTATTTATACCTGTGTTATCTGTCTGTGCCAGTTAGTTTTGTTTATTCAAGTCTACCAGCATTTTGTGTCTCAGCGCCTGCTTTTTCCTGTCTCTTTTCTCACCCTCCTGGTTCACCCCTGCTTTTCCTGACTCCTAGACCGCCTGCCTGCCTGACCACTACCTGCCCCTGAGCCTGCCTGCCGTCCTGTGCCTTTGCCCCTACTCTGTATTATAAACCCCTGCCTGCCTTGACCTGTCATTTGCCTGCCCCTGTTACAATAAATATTTACTTCTACAGTCTGCACTTGGGTCTTACCTGAAACCTGATAGTATGAACTGGCCATGACTGACCCAGCAGACTTGGACCAGCTCCATAACGCCATCTCCTCCCAAGGAGTCATCACTAGTAGACACAGGGAGTTGCTTCGCGGTCTGATGGAAGGGTTCCAGGATGTGGCCGAACGTCACACCCTAGCATTGGACGCATTGCCAGGAGCAATTCCATGGGTGGCCTACCAGGCAGCCTACCACGACGGTAACCTCCCAGCCCCTCTAACAAGGATGGTAGCAGAGTCGTCACACCGGTTTCCCTGGAACCACGCTTACCTCCCCCAGAGTGCTACGATGGAGATAAGATAAGTAAACAACATAAGTAAACAATTTGAATAAACCAAATAGACTAAGTCCTATGGCATACCCAAACTTCTGCAGGACCAGCTACAAAATACCTTACAACAAATTATCAGACCAACACATGACATACCAAGAAGCTCTCTCCCTAACAAAGGAACACTGGCTTTTAACCAGCTGCAGAAGGTGTTTGTAATGGCCCACAGCTGTATCCCCTAACGAGAGGGCGGGATCAGCGCTCCAATCTGCTGGGGCTGACCAATCAGCTGCTTTGGACTTCAGGAAGCCATTTCCTGAAATACACACATACATATACAGTCGTGGCCAAAGGTTTTGAGAATGACACGAATATTAATTTCCACAAAGTTTGCTGCTTCAGTGTCTTTAGATATTTTTGTTAGATGTTACCATGGAATACTGAAGTATAATTAAAAGCCTTTTCATAAGTGTCAAAGGCTTTTATTGACAATTACATGAAGTTGATGCAAAGAGTCAATATTTGCAGTGTTGACCCTTCTTTTTCAAGACCTCTGCAATCCACCCTGGCATGCTGTCAATTAACTTCTGGGCCACATCCTGACTGATGGCAGCCCATTCTTGCATAATCAATGCTTGGAGTTTGTCAGAATTTGTGGGTTTTTGTTTGCCCCTTGAGGATTGACCACAAGTTCTCAATGGGATTAAGGTCTGGGGAGTTTCCTGGCCATGGACCCAAAATATCAATGTTTTGTTCCACTTAGTAATCACTTTTTCCTCATGGCAAGGTGCTCCATCATGCTGGAAAAGGCATTGTTAATCACCAAACTGTTCCTGGATGGTTGGGAGAAGTTGCTCTCGGAGGATGTGTTGGTTTCATTCTTTATTCATGGCTGTGTTCTTAGGCAAAATTGTGAGTGAGCCCATTCCCTTGGCTGAGAAGCAACCCCACACATGAATGGGCTCAGGATGCTTTACTGTTGGCATGACACAGGACTGATGGTAGCGCTCACCTTGTCTTCTCCGGACAAGCTTTTTTCTGGATGCCCCAAACAATCGGAAAGGGGATTCATCAGAGAAAATGACTTTACCCCAGTCCTCAGCAGTCCAATCCCTGTACCTTTTGCAGAATATCAGTCTGTCCCTGGTGTTTTTCCTGGAGAGAAGTGGCTTCTTTGCTGCCCTTCTTGACACCAGGCCATCCTCCAAAAGTCTTCGCCTCACTGTGCGTGCAGATGCACTCACACCTGCCTGCTGCCATTCCTGAGCAAGCTCTGTACTGGTGGTGCCCTGATCCCGCAGCTGAATCAACTTTAGGAGACGGTCCTGGCGCTTGCTGGACTTTCTTGGGCGCCCTGAAGCCTTCTTCTCAACAATCGAACTGTTCTCCTTGAAGTTCTTGATGATCCGATAAACGGTTGATTTAGGTGCAATCTTACTGGCAGCAATATCCTTGCCTGTGAAGCCCTTTTTGTGCAAAG
>QNTS01000348.1:779166-809337 GCA_003317085.1 Hucho hucho
GTGTACTGTCATACCCTGATCTGTTTCACTTGTGCTTGTCTCCAGCCCCCTCCAGGTGTCGCCCATCTTCCCCACTTATCCCCTGGGTATTTATACCTGTGTGTTTTCTGTCTGTCTGTGCCAGTTTGTCTTGTTTGTTCAAGCCTACCAACGTTATGTGTCGCTTGGGTCTTACCTGATATAAGGATGATCAATGGAAACAGGATGCACCTGAGCTAAATTTCGAGTCTCATAGCAAAGAGTATGAATATTTATGTAAATAAGGTATTTTTATTTGTGGGATATTTTGTGTAGATTGACAAGGATTTATTTTTTTATTTAATCAATTTTAGAATAAGGCTGTAATGTAACACAATTTTGAAAAAGTCAAGGGGTCTGAATACTTTCCGAATGCACTGTACAGTCCCTTCAGAACGTATTCACAGCCCTACATTGTTGTGTTGCAGGCTGATTTTTAAAATGTATTAAATTGATTTAGTGTCACTGATTTACACACAATACCCCATAATGTCAAAGTGGAATGTAAAGCTGAAACATCTTGAGTGAAGAAGTATTCAACCCCTTTGTTATGGCAAGCCTAAATAACTTCAGGAGTAACATTTGCTTAACAAGTCACATCATTTGAAGGCCATATTCAATCACAACGATCACGGAGGTTTTTCAATGCCTTGCAAAGAAGGGCGCCGATTGGTAGATGTTTAAAAAAAATCAGACGCTGAATATCCATTTGAGCATGGTAAAGTTATTAATTAGGCTTTGGATGGTGTATACATTTTTTACCTTTATATAACTAGGCAAGTCAGTTAAGAAAAATGTCTTATTTACAATGATGGGCGACACCTGGAGGGGGGTGGAGACAAGCACAAGTGAAACAGATCAGGGCATGACAGTACACCCCCCCTCCAGGTGCTTGTCTCCACCCCCCTCCAGGTGTCGCCCATCATTGTAAATAAGACATTTTTCACAGTTTGACTTAAATCGGCTTAAATATATATGGCAAGACTTGGCTGTCTAGCAATAATGAGTAATTAACTTTTTTGTTGTTGTAATTTGTACTCCCTTTTTTGTGATTACGTGTACCCCCTTGTCTCATCACTGCAACTCCCCAACGGGCTTGATAGAGGCAAAGGTCGAGTCATGCGTCCTCCCAAACATGACCCACCAAGCCACTTAACACCCGCTCGATTAACCCAGAAGCACCAATGAGTCAGAGGAAACACTGTTCAACTGATGACCGAAGTCAGCCTGCAGGCACCCGGCCCACCACAAGGAGTCGATAGAGCGAAATGATCCAAGTAAAGCCCCCTGGCCAAAACCTCCCCTATCCCGGACGACGCTGGACCAATTGTGCACCGCCATGTGGGACTCCTGGTCACGGCCAGTTGTGACACAGCCTGGGATCAAACCCCAGGCTATAGTGACGCCGCAACACTGCGATGTAGTGGCTTAGACCGCTGTGCC
The DNA here is from genome assembly GCA_003317085.1 of Hucho hucho. NCBI lineage: Eukaryota > Metazoa > Chordata > Actinopteri > Salmoniformes > Salmonidae > Hucho > Hucho hucho. The sequence continues at coordinate 780,628 of QNTS01000348.1, forward strand.
ACTAGGGAGGGGATGAGCAATGAACTTGACAGAGATTCAATAATTTATTTGATTTATTTCACCTTTATTTAACCAGGTAGGCCAATAATGGGCAAATATTGTACAATCTTGGAGCACAAAACTCTTAAAGACTTATACAAAAGGCTTCTACAGAGTATGAGATATTTCTGTATTTCATTTTCGATACATTCGCAAACATTTCTAAAAACATGTTTTCACTTTGTCATTATTGTGTGAAGGTGGGTGAGAAAAAATATGTTTAATCCATTTTGAATTCAGGCTGTAACACAACAAAATGTGAAATAAGTCAAGGGATACGGATATTTCTGAAGGCACTCTGTGTGTGTGTGACTCTGTGTCATTTCCTTCTTGTCCCTTAGTCAATTCAACTGTTGGAGCTGCTATCCAGGCAGGACACTGACCAGAGCATGCACACCCATGCATACCCCACAAGACAGTCCCCAAGTCCAGAACAGACTATGGAAGGCGCACAGTACTACATAGAGCCATGGCTACATGGAGCTCTATTCCACATCAAGTAACTCACGTAAGTAGTAAAATCTGATTTTAAAAAACAGATACAAATGCACATTACGGAACAGCGAGGACTGTGAAGAGTCACACACACAGGTAGAAACATACAAACACACATAACATGCACACTATACACAAACGTACACCTGGATTGTGTGATGTAGTAGATAGTTAATTTACAGTAGTTAACTGTAAATGTCGGTGTTCCTCAAGGCTCCGTTTTAGGACCACTATTGTTTTCACTATATATTTTACCTCTTGGTGATGTCATTCAGAAACATAATGTTAACTTTCACTGCTATGTGGATGACACACAGAAGCCCCAAAATTGCCCTCCCTGGAAGCCTGTGTTTCAGACATAAGGAAGCAAATGTTCTACTTTTAAACTCGGACAAAACAGAGATGCTTGTTCTAGGTCCCAAGAAACAAAGAGATCTTCTTTTGAATCTGACAATTAATCTTGATGGTTGTACAGTCGTCTCAAATAAAACTGTGAAGGACCTCGCCTGTCTGCAGGTCCGGACTCAATGTCCGACCGCACAAATCAAAGCAAAAACCAAATCCTCCCAAAACTCAAGATCCAACAAGTAAAGATACAACCCCATTACCAAGGGTTAATCTCCGTCGACTCACAGCAATGGAGATTAACCCTTGGTATATATACAAACACCAAAAGTGACCCCAAAAACACCCAGTAACAAAGTAACAAGTAAGTTTGTATAGTATGTATAGTTGGTGTGTGCACTTTGTTAGCCACACCGGTGTTACGATCTTCACTTGTTTACTATTTTCCCAGTTACGTGAATAAATAAAGGATGTATACTGGAAGCATCGCTGCGCCTTGGTCCGCTACTATAGGAGATCGTGACATCGGCGTTACTCTGGACCCTGATTTCTCTTTTGATGAACATATCAAGACTGTTTCAAGGACAGCTTTTTTCCATCTACGTAACATTGCAAAAAAATCTGAAACTTTCTGTCCAAAAATGATCCAGAAAAATGTATCCATGCTTTTGTCACTTCTAGGTTAGACTACTGCAATGCTCTACTTTCCGGCTACCCGGATAAAGCACTAAATAAACTTCAGTTAGTGCTAAACACGGCTGCTAAAATCTTGACTAGAACCAAAAAATGTGATCACATCACTCCAGTGCTAGCCTCTCTACACTGGCTTCCTGTTAAGGCAAGGGCTGATTTCAAGGTTTTACTGCTAACCAACAAAGCATTACATGGGCTTGCTCCTACCTATCTTTTCCAATTTGGTCCTGCCGTACATACCTACACGTACACTACGGTTACAAGACGCAGGCCTCCTTACTGTCCGTAGAATTTCTAAGCAAACAGCTGGAGGCAGGGCTTTCTCCTATAGAGCTAAGTGTTTATGGAATGGTCTGCCTATTCATGTGAGAGACGCAGACTCGGTCTCAACCTATAAGTCTTTATTGATCACTGATGTGATCTTCCTGTCCGGGTTGCCCCCCCCCTTGGGTTGTGCTGTGGTGGAGATCTTTGTGGGCTATACTCAACCTTGTCTCAGGATGGTAAGTTGGTGGTTGAAGATATCCCTCTAGTGGTGTGAGGGCTGTGCTTTGGCAGAGTAGGTGGGGTTATATCCTGCCTGTTTGGCCCTGGCCGGGGGTATCGTCGGACGGGGCCACAGTGTCTCCCAACCCCTCCTGTCTCAGCCTCTAGTATTTATGCTGCAGTAGTTTATGTGTCGGGGGGCTAGGGTCAGTCTGTTATATCTGGAGTATTTCTCCTCTCTTATCCGGTGTCCTGTGTGAATTTAAGTATGCTCGCTCTTATTCTCTCTCTTTCTTTCTTTCTTTCTTTCTTTCTTTCTTTCTCTCTCTTGGAGGACCTGAGCCCTAGGACCATGCCTCTGGACTACCTGGCCTGATGACTCCTTGCTGTCCCCAGTCCACTTGGACGTGCTGCTGCTCCAGTTTCAGCTGTTCTGCCTGCGGCTATGGAACCCTGACCTGTTCACCAGACGTGCTACCTGTCCCAGACCTGCTGTTTTCAACTCTCTAGAGACAGCAGGAAAGGTAGAGATACTCTGAATGATTGGCTATGAACAGCTAACTGACATTTACTCCTGAGGTGCTGACTTGTTGCACCCTCGACAACCACTGTGATTATTATTATTTGACCCTGCTGGTCATCTATGAACATTTTAACATCTTGGCCATGTTCTGTTAACATCTCCACCCGGCACAGCCAGAAGAGGACTGGCCATCTCTCATAGCCTGGTTCCTCTCTAGGTTTCTTCCTAGGTTCTGGCCTTTCTAGGTAGTTTTTCCTAGCCACCGTGCTTCTACACCTGCATTACTTGCTGTTTAAGTTTTTAGGCTGGGTTGCTGTACAGCACTCTGTGACATCAGCTGATGTAAGAAGGGCTTTATAAATAAATTTGATTGATTGATAGTTGCCGGAGTGAAATCTGATGTAAAATGTATTTTAATGTTTAATAATGGTATTATAATGTACATTACTGCCTTCATTTTTGATGGACCCCAGGAAGCGTAGACAGCAGCTAATGGGGGTTAGATATTACTGCACTTTTGGAGCAAGAAACACAAGCATTTCTCTACACCCGCAATAACATCTGCTAAACACGTGTATGTGACCAATAAAATTAGATTTTTAATAAATCAAACAAAAAAATGCACTCCTCTCTACTCCCCAGTCCTACACCATCAATTACCCTCCCCAAAATTCCCTGGCAATGACAAATCTGATGAAGCTTTATTTATGACCATCTCAGAGACCAAGATGTAAAGACCCCCATGTTTACTTGCCATTAATTTCCTGCTCAGAGCAGTCCACACCTCTCCATTTCCCTATTTCCTCATTAGCACAAGCTTTCAATTACGAACACATTAGAATGTGAACCTAAGGGTCTCATCCCAGCTCAACAGCAGAGGGAAGGTAAGGAAATTCCTACTTGAGGAGACAGACAAATGATGTGGTGTGACATGAACACGAGCGCACACACACACGCGCACATACACACAATTCATATACAGATGGATCCAACAAACAACATCAGTCAGGGAGTGGAGTACACAAGGATTCAGTAACTCCAAGACCACAGTCTTAGAAATGACCCCCCACCCAACATGTGTCATTTCACATGGGAGAACATTTTATAGATGTAAGATTGTTTTATATGATTGTGTTTAGCTTTTCATGTATTGATGTCTATATTGTTGTCTATAGTGTATATTGATGTGTATGTTTGATACAGGGCTCATTTGGTCTCAGCATGACTTGTCAAAATAAAGGTTGAATAAAGTAAAACAAGACAATATGTTTAGGGTGCCTCAAAGGTCATTCTGGCAAGCCTTTTACGACCCTTTGATGTTTTATGATGATTTTGTTTAACACGAGTGGCCACTAGCCAGTAAAGGGCTAGCTATCCTTCTTTCACATGCAATAACATAACCGTCCTGGATGTCTTGTAGACATGATGCAATTCTCCTTCTCAACAGGTCTTTGGGTTTAGTCAGAGTTGCTCTGCTTTCTGTTGACTTAATGATGATAGTCATCTACACTTCTCAAGGGCTTCCCAAATTCAAGAAACAAATGATAATGGTGATGATAACACTGTTGGGAGGGATTTCAATCTCACTTCTTACTATGAGAGTACTACAAGTGCAGGCTTCCCCACACATATGTGGCATTGCTGGAGTTAAAATAATGCATTTAGTGTTTTTGACGATAATGGTATTTGTTATGTTGCTTGTTTGTTTTCATCTTCTGTTTTCCCACTACAGGTTCAAACAGGTTCTCCACGCAAGAACTAAATACTTTTTTAAACTTCTTGTGCTCCATATGAAAAGCAATAGTTCTACAGATATTTGTTATCAACTGGCAAAGCCTTTCCACTCTCTTTCTCTTTGTGTTTCCTATTCCAGTGGTATTGACAAAACCAGTTCATCTTTAAACTAAATTATAGATGCTAAACGGTCAATATTTTATGCGAAGCAAACAGGAATTGTTCAACAAATGATCAAATGGGATTGTCATTACAGAGAAACAACACAAATCAATTGACAATTTCAGAGATGACTACCACCGGTCATAAATCAGTGTTGTTTAGCAAAAATAAAGTCTGTCTGTTTTACAGTGTGTATAGTATACAAACGTCCATGCAAAGCCATTGTTGAATATTGGTTATTGTGTCGTTCCAATTAGGTTAGGGTTGCTTGCATCCATCACACAATTAGCTAATTATTACAAAACATCTAAAAAATCTATGTTTGTGTCCATTCCTTGGAAGTCTGTCTATGTCCATTCCTTATATACAGACCTTGAATGTATAATTTCATCTGAATAGAATAGAATGAAAACTCCACAAAAAAAGATGGTCCAGTTATTTTTTTTTGACATTTAGAAAGCTGACATAGAAAATTGTGCCAATTGCACAACTATCTTGTGTCCGACATAATGACGTCACACCAAAAAAAAAGAACTACAGTGTTGAATACAAATGTAATGGTTGAAGTGTTTCCATTACCCATTTAGGTAAATTGCGCATGAATAAATTGGCAGGCTGTATGCCCTCCCACCTATCTGTTTCATATCTCAGGTAGCACGCGAAAGCTAGCATGGATAGAATGCAATAATTGATTAATATTTGCCATATTCTAATAATTCTGATGTGCCAACGTATCACCACAGATCGGCTGCCTAGGTTAGTCCGTGCCATGGTGAATCTTACACTCCTGTAGATCTGAAATAATTGAATGGTGAAACTTGCTAGCTAACCAGAAAAAGCAAGGTGAAGCAATTCAGGCATTCTTGAAAGTCCTACAAAGAAAACATTTTATAGCTGAAAAAATATTTTAGAATTAATTGTGGAGTTGAAGTTTATAGTTATGCTGTCCCCTGCGTACCTTAAAAATGATTAGCAAATCATAATGTATTAGAAAAACACTGTTTCCATCATAATTTGTCACAATAAAGAAGTAAAAAATCCACCCCTGATGAATGGATAAAAATGGTGTCGATCTTCAGAAAGTTTCTCCTATATCTATTTTTTGCGTCATTGCTTTTGTAAAAATAAACCTTGGTCAATGGAAACCTATCTACTGTATGAACTCCACCTCCAAACCTGACTCGTTTGGTCCAAACCTAGGCAATGGGAGAGTGAGAGGGCTATTATGAAAATATGTGGTTAAATCTGCTGCTTTACTGCCGTAGCAGCTCCAGAGGGACTGCAGAATGTAACACTCATGTCTATTCCAGAGCTACATTATCTGGGAAAATCACTACAATCAGCCACTGGAATATTGGATGCAGAATTTAGATGAACGAGGGAGCAGCTAATTTAAACATCCAAGAGATGGAAAAATAAAAAAGGGCAGGTGCATTTTAGGCATAGATTTAAACATCAAAAACAAGATAACATCACCAAAATACTAGAGAATACTGATTGAACCACATAGTCTAGTTAAGAATTATTGTGGTTGTAAGGCAAAATCTTATCGTTCTTTAATACTATTTTGGAGAACATGCATATATCAGCAAATGTTAAAATCAATTGACATATGAATACTTCATGCGTGGGCTATTACAAGACTGACTGTCCAAGAACCATATCCATAAAACATTATTATGATTTCATTTGTTGGATTACCGTCAATAAATAAAGGTGCATTGTTACTCTCAAAGAATTAACAGATCAGTCAGCAGTACCAATGTGCATTGATTTATTTCTTTTTAATCAAATTAATATTCAGTACACAAAGTATCTGATTATGTTATCATTATTCATAAAATACTTTATCAAAAGAATGCAAAATACTCTCTTAATTGACTACAACAATATTTTCAAACAATTTGGTGTTGCCGCTAGTCAAGGTGAGAGGAAAAGTTATCATGTGGTTGGAGTTGGGCATATGCATGTTGAATAGTTGTGGTCAGCTATAGCTTGTAGATAAAAAATATATATATATTATACCAGGTGAGTTGACTGAGAAGACATTCTCATTAACAGCAAAGACCTGGGGAAAGTTACAAAACATACTATAGCGACCCTGGGTTTATAATATATGTAATTACTCGTTCCAAGATGGCGTAGCAGTCAGACGACTTTTGTCCCTGTCTTGTCGTGTCCCGTGTATATCTTTTTATATATTTTCTTCGCATATATTTTTATATTTTTTTCTAAAACTCTCCTGCAACCTGCCTCACCCAATGTGGTGCGGATAAGTTTTTTTTTCTCCAAGTATTATCCACCTCGAATCCGGAATCCCCCAACAGAAGCTAACCAGAAGCTAGCCAGCTCACTAGCTACTAGCTAATGTTAGTATTTAGCTTAACACTGCTAGCGGACATCAACTAACCTTTAGCTCGGAAAGCTCTCGCCAGTTCGTACAAAGCGACTCAAACCAAAGCATACCTTACCTATTTTTTATCCATATTCCCGGATTCCTACCGCAAACTCTGGACATTTTCACCTGGATCTTGCAGCTAGCTAGCTGCTATCCGAATGACTATTGGCTAACGTCGGTCCTGGAGCAAGCACCAATTAGCCTGAAGCTAGCCCATGCTAGGCCCATCTTCCGGCTAGCTGAAGAGTCCCATCAGCCACTCCTGGGCCCCCAGCTGTGCTCTGGACACCATATGTGAACTGATTGCCCCCCATCTATCTTCAGAGCTCGTGCTGCTAGGTGACCTAAACTGGGACATGCTTAACACCCTGGCCATCCTACAATCTAAGCTTGATGCCCTCAACCTCACACAAATTATCAATGAACCTACCAGGTACAAACCCAAAGCCGTAAACACGGGCACCCTTATAGATATCATCCTAACTAACTTGCCCTCTGCTGTTTTCAACCAAGATCTCAGCGATCACTGCCTAATTGCCTGCATCCGTAATGGGTCTGCGGTCAAAAGACCTCCCCTAATCACTGTCAAACGCTCCCTAAAACACTTCAGCGAGCAGGCCTTTCTAATCGACCTGGCCCGGGTATCCTGGAAGGATATTGACCTCATCCCGTCAGTAGAGGACGCCTGGTAATTCTTTAAAAGTGCCTTCCTCACCATCTTAAATAAGCATGCCCCATTCAAGACATGTAGAATCAGCAACAGATATAGCCCTTGGTTCTCTCCAGACCTGACTGCCCTTGACCAGCACAAAAACATCCTGTGGCGTTCTGCATTAGCATCGAACAGCCCCCGTGATATGCAACTTTACAGGGAAGTTAGGAACCAATGTACACAGGCAGTCAGGAAAGCCAAGGCCAGCTTCAAGCAGAAATTTGCTTCCTGTCACACAATCTCAAAAAAGTTCTGGGAAGCGCGGATATCAACTCTGCCGCTTGAGCATGCTTTTGCGGCACAGTCGATAGCGCGCCGGACTTCGGGCTAGAAGGTCGAGGGTTCGAGACTGTTTCATTACATTGGTGTCAGAAGTGATCGGACCTTGCATCCACGACAGTGCGTGTGCTTGGCCAGTGAGCGCGTTCCTATAAGACGTAGATTCGCGAGGGTGCGCTCTTTGAAAGGAGGGTATCGTATAACAACCCTCGGTTTATAAGCGCGCATATCGACTCTGCCGCTTGAGCATGCTTTTGGGGCACAGTCGATAGCGCGCTGGACTTCGGGCTAGAAGGTTGAGGGTTCGAGACCTGCTCCCTGCCTGTTTCATTACAATACTGTAATAAAAATTCTAAGTTAACCTACAAAATATGCTGTATAAGCAAGAAAAAAACACAAACAATAAAATAAACACAAGATCAAGCATAGAATCATCAGAAACAAATTATTATTCCTTTAAAAGGTCTTCACACAGCCTTCTGAACTGTCTCAGAGGCACCAAATCCTCAAATTTCAGCGAACTCTGTAGACCATTCAACAAGCAAGGTACTAAATACTGTATATATATTTATTACATTTTAAAAAATGTGAATCACATTAAAACATTTTATGAAAACAAAATGACACTAGAAGTTCACTGACCTTCCATCGAGCCAACTGGAGACTGGGAGAGGGAAGACCAGTTGACTGACCATGTGTAATCGGTGTGAAATGGCTAGTTAGCTAGCGGGGTGCGCGCTAACAGCGTTTCAATCGGTGACGTCACTCGCTCTGAGACCTTGAAGTAGTTGTACCCCAAGGGCCACGGCTTTTGTGGCGCGATGGGTAACGATGCTTCGTGGGTCTCAGTTGTTGATGTGTGCAGAGGGTCCCTGGTTCGAGCCCAGGCAGGGGCGAGGAGAGGGACGGAAGCTATACTGTTACACATGGTTAATTAAACCATAATTTCTTTCAAATAAAAAGCCTGCCAAGATAAAATGCTGATTAAAAGTATCAGTTATCTATTTTTTCAGTAATGATGGCAGATTCTGAAACAATTTGCATAGGCAGGGAAGGAGAGGAATTTCCACCCTTCAGATAATGTACTGTTTTCCAAAATGTACACAGATCAGCAGAATCTGAGTTAGAACTTAGAAAGTAGCTTGTTAAAAAGTTTTGATACTGTGTCAATCTTTACGCATATGTATTGCAAAGTGGATCTTATTTGTGGTATAGGCTACACAATAATACAATAACATAATCAGATTTCTCTGAGTTGGAATGAAACAATACTTTTGGTTGATTGTGTCTTCGTGAACACTATTATCCTTGGAATCATCGTAATCACTCCCCATTTCCATGTCTGTGACAGCCAAACAGTAATGGAGCTGAACAATTCCTTGGCACAGTTGTTATTTGTTTTCCACATCCAGAAAGAGTTAATCCACTTGTAACAAGCAAGCAGTGGTGTTACCATGGCAATTTACCATCAAAGTGTGCATTATGCTTTTTTCTTAGAGCATCAGAGTGAGAATGTATACTTTAGATGAATCCTATTAGTAGTTCACCTTACAAAACCACTGAGGGTGAAAATGATTAAATGTTTGCTTTGTGCCACCTCAACATTGATGCAATAAGCAACAAAAAGGTAATACATTTTTTTATTAAAAAGTACATAAAAATAAGCATAGATTTTTCCACATAACTTTGAGAGTTTGCAAAATAACCTTTCCTGTAATTCTGGATGATTTCACCCCCCTTTAAGAATGCAGACAGTGCAATTATTTCTCTTGTTATGACTGTGATTGACCTTGATGCAATGAATACCGATTTCAATTGTGCATGTACTGGATGGGAAATTTGCTATTTCCACTCGAATGATTCATATTCTCATCCTGAACCAGACTCCATAAACTCTGACTGATTTTGACAATCTAGGAAGCTGTAATACGTCCTAACATAGTTGGAGTTGTCCTTGATTCAAGGTTTACAACTGGGCAGGATGGATGTCAAAATGTTCATACATCAAGACAAAAATAACAATTTCTGTAAGCATAACATTAGCTGAATATAAGTCTCTGAGTCATTGACAAAGTTTTTAATATCAGTAATGATGAAGATCCAACTGCAGCTGTCAAAAAAATACTAATCCTAAGCCATTGTTTCCCAACTCCAGTCTTCGGGGGTACTCCAGTCCTCGAGTACCCCCAACAAGAGTGGCGCCTACAGAGAGGGCTGCCTCGCTTCTAGTCCTTAGGAAACTGCAGTATTTTGTTTTTTTGTGTATTGTTAGCCCAGAAAATCTTAAGTGTTATTACATACAGCCGGGAAGAACTATTGGATATCAGAGCGACGTCAACTTACCAGCACTACGACCAGCACTATGACCAGGAATACCGACCCAAAACAACGCCGCCGGAGAAGAGGAAGATGGAGCGGTCTTCTGGTAAGACTTCGGAGGCGCGCACACCACCCACCGCTTCCGAGTATATTACTCACTAATGTCCAGTCCCTAGATAACGAGATTGACGAAACTAGGGCAAGGGTTGCTTTCCAGAGAGACATCAGGGATTGTAACATACTCTGTTTCACGGAAACATGGCTCTCTCTGGACATGCTGTCGGAGTCGGTAAAGCCACCTGGATTCTCGGTGCGTCGCGCTGACAGGAATAAACATCTCTCCGGGAAGAAGAAGGGCGGGGTGTATGTTTCATGATAAACAACTCATGGTGTAATTGTAACAGCATACAGGAACTCAAGCACTTTTGTTCACCTGACCTAGAATTCCTCACAATCAAATGCCAACCTTATTATCTCCCAAGAGAATTCTCTTCCGTTATTGTCAAAGCCATGTATATCCCCCCTCAAGTCTATACCACGACGGCCGTCAAGGAACATCAATGGACTTTATGCAAACTGGAAACCATATATCCTGAGGCTACATTTATTGCTAATTTGAGAACAAGGATACCTAAATTGTATCAGCATATCATCTGTAGCACTCACTCTGGAAAAATACTGGACCACTGTTACTCTAACTTCCGTGATGCATACAAGGCCCTACCCCACCATCCTTTCGGCAAATCTGATCACGACTCCATTTCGCTCCTCCCTTCCTATAGGCAGAAACTCAAACAGGAAGCACCAGTGCTAAGGACTATTCAACGCTGGTCTGACCAATCGGAATCCAAGCTTCAAGACTGTTTTGATCACGTGGACTGGGATATGTTCCGGGTAGCCTCAGAGAATAATATCGACGTATACGCTGATTCAGTGAGTGAATTTATAAGGAAGTGCATAAGAGATGTTGTACCCACTGTGACTATTAAAACCTACCCTAACCAGAAACCGTGGATAGATGGCGGCATTTGCACAAAACTGAAAGCGCGAACAACAGCATTTAACCATGGAATGGTGACTGGGAATATGGCTGAATACAAACAATGTAGTCATTCCCTCTGCAAGGCAATCAAACAAGCAAAATGTGAGTATAGAGACAAAGTGGAGTCGCAATTCAATGGCTCAGACACGAGACGCACTTGGCAGGGTCTACAGACAATCATGGACTATAAAAGGAAAACCAGCCACGTCACGGACACCGACGTCTTGCTCTGTGACAAACTAAAACTCTTCTTTGCCCGCTTTGAGGATAATACAGTGCCACCGACGTGGCCCGCTACCAAGGACTGTGGGCTCACCTTCTCCGTGGCTGACGTGAGTAGGACATTTAAATGTTTTAACCCTCGCAAGGCTGCCGGCCCAGACAGCATCCCTAGCCGCGTCCTCAGAGCATGCGCAGACCAGCTGGCTGGTGTGTTTATGGACATATTCAATCTCTCCCTATCCCAGTCTACTGTCCCCACATGCTTCAAGATGGCTACCATTGTTCCTGTACCCAAGAATGCAAAGGTAGCTGAACTAAATGACTATCGCCCCATAGCACTCACTTCTGTCATAATGAAGTGCTTTGAGAGTCCAGTCAATGATCATTTCACCTCCACCTTACCTGTCACCCTAGACCCACTTCAATTTGCTTACCTCCCCAATAGGTCCTCAGACGATGCAATCGCCATCACACTGCACACTGACCTATCCCATCTGCACAAGAGGAATACCTATGTAAGAATGCTGTTCATTGACTACAGCTCAGCATTCAACACCACAGTACCCTCTAAGCTCATCGTTAACCTGTTATGGATCCAATCCTGTGAACGGGTTTGATTTTGACAACATCTGGTGAAATGCAGAGCGCCAAATTCAAATGACAAAAATACTCATTTCAAACATCCACAAAAATACAAGTGCACACCCTTCAAAAGCGTAGACTCTTGTTAATCTAACAGCATTGTCATATTTCAAAAAGGCTTTACGGCGAAAGCAGAACATTTGATTGTCTGAGGACAGCGCCCTGCTCAAATATTCAATTAGCATAATAACATAACCAGCAGAGCTGTCACAAAACTCAAAAATAGCATAAAATAAATCAAATCACTTACCTTTGATGATCTTCATATGATGGCATACCCAAGCATCCAGGTTACACAATAAAAGGTCCTTTTGTTCGATAAAGTTCATCTTTATATCCATAAAGCTTTGTTTGGTTGGCACGTTTTGTTCATCCACCTGCCCAAAGACGTTCATCCATGCAGACAAACGATATCCCAAAAGTACCGGTAAAGTCTGTGACAAAAAGTCAAACAGCATTTGTAATCAATACTCAGATACCCTAAAATGAATATAAACTATAACATTTCAGACGGAATATAACCTGTTGAATAGAAGAGAAAAAGAACTAAGCGCGCATTCCCTGTTACGCGCAAAATCCAAAACAGGACACTTGACGTGGACTCAGGAAGAAGTGGTCTTACTCCTTTGATTTTCAAGATAAAAGCTTCAAACCATTTTCTAAAGACTGTTGACATCTAGTGGAAGCCATAGGAACTGCAATCTGGGGGTTAAACAAAAAAGCTTTGAATAGCTGGCCTATTGAAAACACTGTGACATGACTGATTCAGACATCCTGGATGGATTTTGCTCGGGTTTTCACCTGTCATATCAGTCCTGTTATACTCACAGACATTATTTTAACAGTTTTAGAAACTTCAGAGTGTTTTCTATACAAAGCTACTAATTATATCTTATACCTAGCTTCTGGGCATGAGTAACAGGCAGTTTACTTTGGGCACATTTTTCATCCGAACTTCAAAATACTGCCCCCTAGCCCTAAGAAGTTAAGCTCGAGGCCCTGGGCCTCAACCCACCCTGTGCAATTGGGTTCTGGACTCCCTGATGGGCCGCCACCCAGGTGGTGAAGGTAGGAAACAACATCTCCACTTCACTGATCCTCAACACTGGGGCCCCACAAGGGTGCGTGCTCAGCCCCCTCCTGTTCTCCCTGTTCACCCATGACTGCGTATCCATGCACACCTCCAACTCAATCATCAAGTTTGCAGACGACACAACTGTAGTAGGCTTGATTACCAACAACGACGAGACAGCCTACAGGGAGGACGTGAGGGCTCTTGAAGTGTGGTTACAGGAAAATGACCTCTCACTCAACATCAACAAAACAAAGTAAACGATTGTGGACTTCAGGAATCAGCAGAGGGAGCACCCCCCTATCCACATTGACGGGACAGCAGTGGAGAAGGAGGAAGGTTTTAAGTTTCTCAGCATTCACATCACGAACAAGCTGAAATGGTCCACCAACAGTGTGGTGAAGAAGGCGCAACAGCGCCTCTTCAACCTCTGGAGGCTAAAGAAATTTGGCTTGTCACCTAAAACCCTCACAAACTTTTACAGATGCACAATTGAGAGTATCCTGTCAGGTTGTATCACCGCCTGGTTCGGCAACTGCACCGCCCACAACCGCAGGGCTCTCCAGAGCACAATGCTTCACCGGGGGCAAACTACCTGCCCTCCAGGACACCTGCAGCACCCGATGTCACAGGAAGGACAAAAAGATCATCAAGGGCAACAATCTCCTGAGCCACTGCCTGTTCAACTGTTTACCATCCAGAAGGCGAGGTCAGTACAGGTGCATCAAAGTTGGGGCCGAGAGACTGAAAAACAGCTTTTATCTCAAGGCCATCAGACTGTTAAACAACCATCACTAGCACAGAGAGGCTGCTGCCTACATATAGACTTGAAATCATGGCCACTTTAGTAAATAGAACACTAGTCACTTCAATAATGCCACTTTAATAATGTTTACAAATCTTGCATTACTCATCTCATGTATATACTGTATTCTATACTATCTATTGCATCTTAGCCTATGCCGCTCTGTCATTGCTCATCCATATATTTATATTCATATATTCTTATTCCATTCCTTTACTTAGATTTGTGTGTATTAGGTATCTGTTGTGGAATTGTTAGATATTGCTGCACTGTCGGAACTAGAAGCGCTACACTCGCAATAACATCTGCTAACCATGCGTATGTGACCAATCAAATTTAATTCGATTTGATTTGAACAGCACGCATTTTTGTTGTAGGTCCAGACAAAGTCACCTGATTGAACTTGTCAACGTATCATCAAGCCCTGGATGAGTTGAATCATGTGAGTTTGTCTGGTGCTACAACAAAAATGTATGCCGTTGTTGCTTCTCGAGGACTAGAGTTGTGAAACACGGCACTAAGCTAGTATATTAAACTCAGAGCTATGCCAAAAATCCCCAAAATGTATGTATCTTACCTCAAAAATCTTTCAAGTAATATATTTACAAATTCATTGAGAAAAAATGGGGTAAATTCTAGGTCATGATGTCGGCAATGGCAACCTTGAAAACTGAATGGTGAGCAGCAGAAAAATGTTGCTTGTGTCACAAATTGCCCTCCCTTGTTTTTCCCCCAATTGGAGACCAGCCGTTTTTGTGTGTATTTATTACGGATGTGGAATTTGGAGTGACTTTTCATTTTAGAAATTGTCTTTTTTCTTTGCATAATTTACCTTGGTTTGCTGTTCTCTTCCTTGTTTTCTTAATTGATTTATTGTGGACTCCACTCCCTTGGCTGATCTCCTTGGAGATGAGAATTGGCCCAGGTCTGCCACACCTGGGACTGATGAACTAACAAGCTACTTGAGCTCCTTAAACTGGAGCTTCCCATTCACTCTGGAGCTGCGGTTGGGATGTGGGTATCAATAGTTGATAAACAAACTTTCCCATGCCGGGACTGGGTCAGAGATGGTAGGAGATAGTGATGGAGAAGAAAGTGAAGCAAGTATGGAGCACAGCGCTACAAATAAAGGGGGGAGTAGAAAAGATAAAGCGGGGAGTAGGAAAGATACAGGTTCAGGGGAGAGATGGGTAGCAGCATCTAGACCGGGGATTACGGGGAAGGTGGGCGGCGATATGGTATACATAGATAAGAGAAAGCTGGTGACGTTCATTGCAGAAGCTATCAATTGCACTGCTAAATTAGTCTAAAACAGAGAGGATTCAGCTAATAGTGAAACATCTGAGGCTGGGAGACATCTTAGTATGATAGGGTTGACATGGGAAGAGGTTTGAGATTACCTCAATCAGCCAAGGGTGGAGTCATGTATTACTGGATCTTAGTTGTGGTGGTAGTACTACAATGGAATGCTCGAAGCCTGTTGGCTAATGGTCAGAAGTTCAAGCAGTTCATTGTGGATATGCCAGCTAAGCCTGATGTGATTTGTGTGCAGGAAACATGGCTCAAACTGACTGTGGAGTTTATCATAAAGGGATATGTAGTGGTTTGTAGGGACAGAGATGTAGGGGAGGGGGGAATGTGCCACCTTCATAAAGCAAGGACTTCCCTACAGGATGCTCGGCAAAGGTATTGAACAGGAATATGTGGTGGTGGAGGTGTGGTTGAGAGAAGGGGTGCTAATGGTAGTGAATTACTATAATCCTTGTCAGATATTGGACCTGGAAGTGCTGGAGAGGATGGAGGGTAATGTGTGGGTGGATGGAAACAGCCAAGTGATGGAAAATATGATAGAAATGAAAGATCTGGTATCCCTGAATGATGGCAGAGGGACCTGGATCGATCAAATTTTATTTATCACGTGCTGAATACAACAGGTGTAGGTACACCTTACAGTGAAATGCTTACTTACGAGCCCTTAACCAACAATGCAGTTTTAAGAGAAAATTGTTAATAAAGTATTTAATAAAATAAACTGAAGTAAAAAATAAATAAAATAAAAATAAGAAAAATAGAAAAATAACAAAGAGCAACAAAAAAAATGATAGTAGCGAGGCTATTACAGGGGGTACTGGTACAGAGTCAATGTGCGGGGGCACCGGTTAGTCGAAGTAATATGTACATGTAGGTAGAGGTAAAGTGACTATGCATGGGTAATAAACAGAGAGTAGCAGAAGCGTAAAAGTATGCAAATAGTCCAGGTAGCCATTTGATTAGCTGTTCAGGAGTCTTATGGCTTGGGGGTAGAAGCTGTTCAGAAGCCTTTTGGACATAGACTTGGCTTGGCGCTCCGGTACTGCTTGCCGTGCGGTAGCAGAGAGAACAGTCTATGACTAGTGTGGCTGGAGTCTTGGGTAAATTTGATGTAGCCACATGGAAAGAGTCTGTCTTGGAACTCACTCTGGTATCTAGTGCAGGGATCTGTGAGTGGGAGGTATGGGAGGAGTCGACAGTAGGGAGTAATCATTACTCCAAAGTATGCACAGTAGGCCGGAGGGAAGAGGGGGTATCAGTGGATGGAGAAGTCAGGTGGGTGTTTGGAAAAGCAAAGTGGGATCAGTTTCAAGAGCTGAGTGAGCAGGTGATGGCTCCGTTGGATAAGAGAGGGGATGTGGATAGTAAGAATAACTGGGTGAGAACAGCTTTAGTGGGGTCAGATACTGAGGCTATACCTAAGAGATCATGGAAGAGGAGGAGGAAAGCAGTCCCATGGTGGAAAGAGGAGTGTGGGGCAATGGTGAGGAGTAGGTACAGGGCATTTAGAGTACTGAAAAGGACGCATAACTTCCAATGTCTGATTCAGTATAAGCAGGCCAAGGCCCTGGTGAGGAGAACTGTCCGTCAGGCAAAGAAGTCATGTTGGCGTTGGTTCTGTGACATCATTGGAAGGGCGACACCTGTGGGACAAGTGTGGGGGATGATTAAGAGGATGAGTGGGGTCAGAAGACAGTGGGAGTATCCAATGTTGACAAGTGGGAAGGATGTATTTGTATTTATTATGGAACCAAGGCAGCAGCTACTCTTCCTGGGGTCCTGCAAAATTAAGGCAGTTATATATTTTTGTATTAAGACATATTTTTTAAACGTTACAATACATTCACAACATATTTCACAACATATTGTGTGCCCTTGTTTGTTTGTATGCATGTGTCTGTGCCTATGTTGCTTCACAGTTCTCACTGTTCCATAAGGATAATTTTATCTGTGTTTTAAATCTAATTTTAACGCTTGCATGAGTTACTTGATGTTGAATAGAGTTTCATGTAGTCATGACTCTATGTAGTACTGTGCACCTCCCATAGTCTGTTCTGGACTTGGGGACTGTGAAGAGACCTCTGATTGCATGTCTTGTGGGGTATGCATGCCTGTCCGAGCTGTGTGCCAGTAGTTCAAACAGACCGCTCTGTGCATTCAACATGTCAATACATCTCACAAATACAAGTAGTGATGAAGTCAATCTCTCATATTATTAATGTTAGCTTTCTGTGTACATACAAGGGGCCAGCCGTGCTGCCCTGTTCTGAGCCAATTGCAATTTTCCCTCTTTGTGGCACCTGACCACACGACTGAACAGTAGTCCAGGTGCGACAAAACTAGGGCCTGTAGTGTTGATAGTGCTGTTAAGAATGCAGAGCAGCGTCTTATGATGGACAGACTTCTCCCCATCCTAGCTACTGTTGTATCAATATATTTTGACAATGACAGTTTGACCATCTCCTCAACTTGCTCAATTTCCACATTATTCATTACAAGATTTAGGTGAGGTTTAGGGTTGAGTTAGTTGAGGTTTAGGGTTTAGTGAATGATTTGTCTAATGCCTTTAGATTTTGGACTAACTTATTCCTTGTCACCTATTCTGAAAGTAACTGCAGCTCTTTGTTGTTGCAGTCATTTCAGTCGGTGTGGTAGCTGACGTGCAAAGTGTTGAGTCATCTGCATACATAGACACACTGGCTTTACTCAAAGCCAGTGGCATGTCGTTAGCAAATATGGAAAAAAGTAAGGGGCCTAGACAGCTGTCCTTGGTGAATTCCTGGATTTTGTTGGAGAAGCTTCCATTAAATAACACCCTCTGTGTTCTGTTAGACAGGTATCTCCTTATCCACAATATAGCAGGCGGTGTAAAGCCATAACACCAGTTTTTCCAGCAACAGACTATGATTGACAATGTCAAAAGCCGCACTGAAGTCTAACAAAACAGATCCCACAATGTTTTTATCATTAACGTCTCTCAGCCAATCATCAGTCATTTGTGTAAGTGCTGTGCTTGGTCAATGTCCTTCCCTATAAGCTTGCTGAAAGTCTGTCAATTTGTTTAAAGTAAAATAGCATTGTATCTGGTCAAACACACTTTTTCCCAAAGGGTTACTAAGGGTTAGTAACAGGCTGATTGGTTGGCTATTTGAGCCAGTAAAGGGGGATTTACTATTCTTAGGTAGGGGAATAACTTTTGCTTCCCTCTAAGACTGAGGGCACATACTTTATAGTAGGCTTAAATTGAAGATATGGCAAATGGGAGTGGCAATATCGTCCGCTTTTATCCTCAGTAATTTTCTACCCAAGTTATCAGACCTCGGTGGCTTGTCATTAACATTTTTTAATTCCTCATCAATCCACTGGGGATTTAACAGTTTTTTAAAATCCATTTTCTTAATGGGTGCATGCTTATTAGTAACTGGGATAAGCAATTTAATAAATGTCAAGTGCAGCATCTGGTTGCTCCTCATTACACACCACGGAACAACACATATTCTTTACATCAACAACATAGGAATCATTACAAAACGTATTGTATGACCTCTTATACACTATATTAGGTCTAGCCTTTGGAACTTTGGTTTTCCTAGATTTGGCTACTATATTGTGATCACTACATCGGCTGGATTTGGATACTGCTTTCAAACAAATTTCTGCAGCATTAGTAAAGACGTGATCAATAAATGTTGATGATTTAATTCCTGTCCTGTTGATTGATAACCTGAACCAGGTTGCAGGCACTAGTTACAGTTTGAAGCTTTCTCTTGAGTGAGCAGCCTGATGAAAGCCATTCAATATTTAAATTACACAGAAAATATACCCCTCTATTGATATCACATTCATTATCAAGCATTTCACACGTTAACCCTGATACTGACTGTTAGCACTTTGTTTTCTATAGCAGCTTCCCTTCAGAACAGGCTTTAGGTGAGGCAGATGAACCTGTAGCCATATTACATTATGTGTCAGTAACAGATGAGGAGAAGGCAGAGATGATGGCCAAAGCGTTTGTCCAAGTGCATAGCTCAGCAAATTTGTCAGAGGAAGGGGAGAGAGAGAATGAAAGAGGAGCACCCTGGAGTGCTGGATAGGAGGGAAGACATAAATGATGCATTGAATGCACCATTTACCATGGCATAGATGAAAAGGGCATTAGGTAAAGCTGAGTTAACTTCACCTGGGAAAGATGAGGTGTGCTATGTTATGTTGGCCCATCTTAGTGATGAGGCACTGGATAAGGTATTGGTGTTGTACAACAGTGTGGGATGTGGGGAAACTACCAGGGAGCTGGAAGGAGGCAGTAGTGGTACCAATCTGGAAGCCAGGGAAGGACCCAATGAGGCCAACAAGCTATCGGCCAAGCGCTTTAACATCCCATGTATGTAAGATTATGGAACGCATGATTACGGAGAGGCTAACTTACTTCCTGGAGAGCAGGGGGCTAGTATCGCCACATCATGGTGGGTTCAGGAATGGTAGGAGAACTATGGACCCATTGCTCTGCGTAGGGACTGTGGTGTGAACCAGGGACTGTAGTGCGCCACTCAGGGCTCCCGAGTGGTGCAGCGGTCTATGGCACTGCATCTCAGTGCAAGAGGTGACACTACAGTCCCTGGTTTGAATCCAGGCTGAATCACATACGGCCATGATTGGGAGTCCCATAGGGCGGCACACAATTGGCCCAGCGTCGTCCGGATTTGGCCGGGGTAGGTCGTCAATGCAAATAATATTTTTTCCTTAACTGACTTGACTAGTTAAATGAAGGTAAAACATTTTAAAGAAGCAGAGGTCAGGAAGCTCAGGTGTACAAAGAGACTATATTAGCTGTCTTTTTTATGTGGAGAAGGCGTATGATATGATGTGGAAGGAGGGGTTGTTAATCAAACTTGATATTATGGGGGTAGGAGGAAGAACGTAACTGGATAAAGGATTTTCTGTTTGGAAGGTCTATCCAGGTGAGGGTCTCTATCAGGCAGCTACCTGGTGGATAACGGTACACCTCAGGGGAGTTTGATTAGTCCTCTGTTGTTCTCAGTCATGATCAAATTATGTTTACTCTCAGGTACAGCCGGATATTGGGAATTCATTATTTGCAGATGATGGGGCCTTATGGTAGAGGGGAAGAAATGTGCCATACATAGTCAGGAAGGTACAGGAAGCAATTGATGAGGTAGAGCGGTGGGCATTCATGTGGGGATTCAGGTTCTCTGTAGAGAACTCAGATAGTGTTCTTTACCAGGAGGAAGGTGGGAGATGAGGTATGCTTGAGGTTATATGGAAGAAACTTGGAGAGGGTGGGGGCCTTCAGGTTCCTTGGGGTATACGTTGACACCTGACTGACCTGGGCAGAACACATTGAAAGAGTGAAAGAGTGGTGGGAATGTGTAAGAAGGTGCCTATTTGTAATAGACTATAGCAGTATAGTGCATGGTTCGGCAGCCTGGACCTCATTGGAAGGTGCTAGATTTCATACAGGGGCAAGGACTCAGAATATGTATTGGGGCGTTTCGGACCTCTGCAGTGGCTGCACTACAAGTGGAGATCGGGGATATGCCATTGCAGATGAGGAGACAGCAGCTGGCAAAGAATTATTGGGTCAACCTAAAGGGACATGGGGTGTCTCATCCTACGAAAGGGATTTTACAGGCATGCTGGGAACATGAGTGAGGACAGAACATGAGCTTTGGGTGGGTAATACCCAGGCGATGGAGATGGGACTATTTTGAAGGGAGTTTAGTCCAACAGTAGCTATTCCTGTAAATCCACCATGGCTACTCCTGCCTCCAGTAGTTGATCTAGATGTTTTGGAAAGACTACAGAAAGATAGGGAGGGTGTTGAGCTATCTGATTTCTTTAATAGACATCTTGATACTGTGTATCAGGATTTTGTGGCCATTTACAGAGATGGTTCAAAGGATCCAAGGACAGGACGTACTGGGTCAGCATTTGTAGTGCAGGAATGTGGGGTGGCAGTCAGGAAATTTATTACAGATATTCTGGCTGTATATACAGCGGAGCTGATGGCCATACTGTTGGCCTTGCAGTGGGTGAAGGAATCCAAGCCAGACAGAGTAGTTATTTTCTCTGATTCATGTGCAGTGTTGAGGAGTCTGCAGTCCTTTAGCTCAAGTAGCAGACAAAACCTGCTTTATGAGGGGCCTCTGAACAGGCAGTTAACCCACTGTTCTTAACTTCTCAGGGAGCAGCTCCCGAAGTGACGGTTTTGGAGAGCCTGGCGTGCCCAAAGTAAAATGCCTCCCATTCAGGCCCAGAAAATAGGATATGCATATATAGGATAGGATAACACTCTGAATTTTCCAAAACTGTTAACCATTTGTCTGTGAGTGAAACAGAACGGATATGGCAGGCAAAACCCCGAGGAATTTCTGTCCTGGAAAAAGTGATTTTGACACATTGCTCATTTGGGAACCCCTCCCTCATGAAAATGACCATATAAGGGCATATGAATGCAGTACACATCGCTTCCTTATGATGTCAGCAGCCTCGAGACGGTGTTTCCCTCCATTTTGGATGAATTAGACCAGAGAATAAGAGCAAACAAGTGGGTCCCCCCTTGATGACAACAGTACCCAGGGCGCGCGCCCGAGAAGTCGCGCAGTGTCTTATTTACCGTCTTTAGAGCTCAGTTTATATTCCGGTTGATTTATAATAGTAAATATACGTAAATATACGCTAGCGACCCACCGCTCCCTGTCTAGTTAACTGACTTGCCTAGTAAAATAAAGGTAAAATAAGTAAAAATTAGGTACTACAAACCCATTAGACAGATGGGTATACAGATAAGGTTTACTTGGGTCCCAGCCCATGTGGGGGTGGAGGGGAATGAGGCAGTTGATGTACTGGCTAAACAAGCACTTAGTAGTCGGGATGTTGATGTTGTAGCTTCAATGTGCAAGGCAAAAAGCCTGATATGGACAGGGATGGTGTAGAGATTGCAGGGGCAGTGGAGTAGAGACACTAAGGGCATGCATTTATTTCAAGTACAGTGCAGAGGAAAGTCGGGGAGTGGAGGATGGCAAGAATGGACAGAAGAGAGGAGGCTATTTTACAAGATTAAGGGTGGGACACAGATGGTTGAATAGACTATAAATGTGATAGGAAATCATCCAACAGGAAAGTGTGATTATTGCAAGGAAACAGAGACCATGGAGCATGTATTGCTATACTGTGGGCAGTATCAGAGGGAAAGAAATACAGGAAATTAGTTTAGAGTACATCGATTAGAACTTCATTAGATATAGTCTCGAATATGTAATCTTTTTAAAGAGCAACGGGGCAGGCAGTAAGGATTTTGTTTCTCCCTGTCTCCCACACCATTACAGTAGGTGGCAGTAATGCACCATAACGTTGGATGCCAACCGCCAATAAACCCCACCGAAGAAGAAGACTGGAGCTGCTAGATGGTTTGTCGAAGAAGAATGGTAGAAAGTGTAAGCAAAGTGAGTCGTATGCCGGATCGAGGTCTGGAGGAGAAATGGAAGTGAGTGAGGGCAAATTATCGGAGCTGGCAGGTGTGGGGAAATCCTCGGAGACCGAGGCTAGCGCCGATGGTCAGGATAAAGATGAGTCTGTGACGGCAGGAGTAACATTTTTGGAGAAGGTGGACAACCTGCCTTTTGGCTGATCCATTTGTGGCGTCTGTGGGTGAAAATGGACTTGCCGTGGAATCGGTAAATGTAACTGTTTGATAATTGTTTGTGTTTCTGCTGGTCAGAGGGAGCAGGCGCTTTACGCCAAACGAATTGGGACAAGAAATGTGACTTGTTTTGCTCTCAAGAAAAGGGCGCCATTGAAAGGAGTGATTACTGGGGTAGCGGTAAATGTGAAAGTGGACCAACTGAAGGGAAAGATTCCCGGTGTGTGTGAGGCTCGTCGTTTGGTGCAACGCAAGCATGGTGGCGTAAGTGGTGAAACAGAAGAGTCATTGTCTGTTTTTTTGTTGTTTCGATGTTGAGTCAATGCCAGACAAAGTGATGTTAGGATATTTCTCGTACAAGCTTATATGCCAAATAGAAAAGTTGTTGTTACAGGTGTCAAGCTTTTGGGCATGTGGCAGCAGTGTGTAGGAGGGAGGTTCCTAGGTGTGTGAAGTGTAGAGAAAGGCATGAGACAAAGGGACGTGTGGCAGCAGAGGGTGTCATAGAGAAGAGGGTGTCTAAGGCAGTGAAGAAAGTTGAGGAAGATCGGGCCAGGGGGAGGGATCCTGAGAGGAGTCGTGTGAGTAGTAGATCTGTACCAGTACAGAGGTATAGGCAAAAGAGTGATACGTATGTATTTAGTAAGATTGGCTTTTTAGCGTTCATAGCAATGGTGATCAATTGTACTGCTGGGATGGATGGAACGTGAGTCACAGAAAACATAGGTTGTGGAGGCAGCTTCTGAGAAATATTTGGGTGTACGAGATTTGACGTCAGAAGAGTTACAGGGTGTTGAGTGGTGGTGTCCCATCCTGTCCTTTCAGGCTGTTGGCCTGATGTAGGACTAGATCGGGTTAAACAGTGGAGTAGGGTGGTGGGTTTTTAATGATGCTAGGGTTAGATGGTAGGACATTTGTTGATTTATTAAACTTTTTTCATGATTCCATATGTGTTATTTCATAGGTTTGATGTCTTCATTATTATTATACAATGTAGAAAATAGTACAAATAAAGAAAAACCCTTTAATGAGTAGGTGTGTCCAAACTTTTGACTGGTACTATATAAGGGAGTCATACTCCAGTCTAGTTGGTGGCGGTAATGCTACATTTATTAGATGTCAACCGCCGTTAAACCTCATCGAAGAAGACTATGGGGCTGCTGCTGGAGGAGGAAGAAGACAACTGCCAAATTGCTGCCGCCACTACCGCTACCAGCATCATCGCACCCAGCCGCTCATGACCTTGCAGCCAGAAGGGGATCAAACATGAGAGTGTGGTCGAATACTTCTTTTCTTGTCATGTAAAAATCGTACATTATGTAGCTAGCTAATTAGCTATAGAGACTTCACTAGTCCATTGTTGTGTAGTTGCATAGCTTAGGTTCATGTTAGTTACATGTGTTGAAACTTTTTACCTCTGTCATGTCAGAAGCGCTTTGTTAAGTGTGATTATGTATTGGTGCACACACGGCGCTGATTAGTGCTTTAGATTCTTATTCACTCTTCTCTTTTATTTTTTATTTCACCTTTATTTAACTACTTAGGGAGTGATTTGGCGCCTTACATTTCACCGGGTAGCGCCCCACTGCTCCCCACTCCCGACACTACCCAGTGAAATGCAAGGCGCCAAATTCAAAATCCAAAAGTTGAATTATTAAACATTCATCAATATACAAGTGTTGCATAGTCATCAAAAGCTCTGCTTCTTGGCAATATCACAGCGTTGTCAGATTTCAAAAAGGCTTTACGGTGAAAGCACTACATTTGATTGTTTGAGGGTAGCACCTCCAATATTTTTTCCATTAGCATATTTCATAAACCATCGCGGTTCACACAAAACACATTTCACAGCGAAAACAAATCCCTTACCTTTTGAAGAACTTCTGCTGAGGGCTTCCCAAGAGTCTAACGAAGACAATCCATGGTTCTTTTGTTAGAAAAAGTCATGTATTATATCCATAAATCTCCGTTTGGTTGGTGCGTTATGACGAGAAAATACAGCGTCCACTCGCCAATTGAACCGTGAAGAGAACTCGTTCAAACTATACCTATAAACTTGTCCAAGAACAATCAAACATCATTGATAATGTATCCTTAGGAACACTTTTATGTATATTTAGTATAATATTTCAACCGGAATATAAACTGGGCAATAGGAAAGGAAAAAAACACAGAGCACGCAAGCCTGTGAACGCGCATCCTCTTCTGTTTACTTCTTGTGACCACTTCCCAATTCTTCTTCTATTACCATCCAGAACAACTAAACAGAATCAAAACACTGTCTAGAGACTGTTGACATCCAGTGGAAGCAATGGGTACTGAAATCTTACTCCCTTATATGGTCATTTTCAATAGGGAGGGGTTCAAAATGAGGCAATGTGTCAAAATCACTTTTTCCAGGACAGAAATTCCTCGTGTTTTTGCCTGCCAAATCCGTTCTGTTATACTCACAGACAATATTTTAACACTCTTAGAAACTTCAGAGTGTTTCCTATCCAATAGTATGTGCATATCCTATTTTCTGGGCCTGAGTGGGAGGCATTTTACTTTGGGCACGCCAGACTCTCCAAAACCGTCACCTCGGGAGCTGCTCCCTAAGAAGTTAACTAGGCAAGTCAGTTAAGAACAAATTCTTAATGATGGCCTACCAAAAGGCAAAAGGCCTCCTGCGGAGACGGGGGCTGGGATTAAAAATACAAAAATCAATCTAATATAAATATAGGACAAAACACATCACGACAAGAGAGACAACACAACACTACATAAAGAGAGACCCAAGACAACAACATAGCAAGGCAACAACACATGACAACACAGCATGGTAGCAACACAACATGACAACAACATGGTAGCAACACAATACGATAGCAGCACAAAACATGGTACGAACATTATTGGGCACAGACAACAGCACAAAGAGCAAGAAGGTAGAGACAACAATACATCACGCAAAGCAGCCACAACTGTCATTAAGCGTGTCCATGATTGAGTCTTTGAATGAAGAGATTTAGATAAAACTGTCCAATTTGAGTGTTTGTTACAGCTCGTTCCAGTCGCTAGCTGCATCAAACTGAAAAGACGAGCGACCCAGGGATGTGTGTGCTTTGGGGACCTTTAACAGAATGAGCAGTAGATATCTCAGATAGGGGCGAGTGAGGCCTAAAAGGGTTTTATAAATAAGCATTAACCAGTGGGTCTTGCGAAGGGTATAAAGAGATGCCCAGTTTACAGAGGAGTATAGAGTGCAGTGATGTGTCCTATAATGAGCATTGGTGGCAAATCTGATGGCCGAATGGTAAAGAACGTCTAGCCGTCATCTGAATGAGGTTTAGTTTGGAAGCTGGGGTGAAAGAGGAGCGATTACGATAAAGGAAACGAAGTCTAGATTTAACTTTAGCCTGCAGCTTTGATATGTGCTGAGAGAAGGACAGTGTAACGTCTATCCATACTGCCAAGTACTTGTATGAGGTGACTACCTCAAGCTCTAAACCCTCAGAGGTAGTAATCACACCTGTGGGGAGAGGGGCATTCTTCTTACCAAACCACATTACCTTTGTTTTGGAGGTGTTCAGAACAAGGTTAAGGGTAGAGAAAGCTTGTTGGACACTAAGAAAGCTTTGTTGTAGAGAATTTAACACAAAATCTGGGGAGGGGCTAGCTGAGTATAAAACTGTATCATCTGCATATAAATGGATGAGAGCGGTTCCTACTGGAATCGGTAAACGTAGGAGACACCAATACTCCTTAGCCGGCCCACAAGAATGGAATGGTCTACCGTATCAAATGCTTTGGCCAAGTCAATAAAAATAGCAGTACAACATTGCTTAGAATGAAGGGCAATGGTGACATCATTGAGGACCTTTAAGGTTGCAGTGACACAACCAGATTGCATACCAGAGAGAATAATATAGACATCAAGAAAGCCAGTCAGTTGATTATTGACAAGTTTTTCCAAAACTTTTGATAAACATGGCAAAAAAGAAGTAGGCCTATAACATTTAGGATCAGCTTGATCTCCCCCTTTAAATAAAGGACGAACCGTGGCTGTCTTCCAAGCAATAGGAACCTCCCCAGAATGGAGAGAGAGGTTAAAAAGGTTGAAGATAGGCTTGGCGATGATAGGGATAGCAACCTTAAAGAATAAAGGGTCTAAACCATCGGACCAAGATGTTTTTTTGGGGGTCAAGATTCAGGAGCTCCTTTAGCACCTCGGACTCAGTGACTGCCTGCAGGAAGAAACTTTGTAGCGGGGCAGGGGAAAAAGAGGGAGGAGCATAGTCTCATTAGAAGAGGTGGGAGATGAGGAAATGTTGGACGGGCAAGGAGGCATGGCTGAGTCAAATAGGAATCCTGACTTAATGAAGTGGTGATTAAAGAGCTCAGTCATGTGCTTCTTGTCAGTAACAGCCACATCATCAACTTTAAGGAACATGGGCAGCTATGGGGAGGAGGGTTTACTCTCCAGGTCTTTAACAGTTTTCCAGAACGTCTTGGGATTAGACCCACAGAGAGAGAACTGCTCCTTAACCCTTTCACACGTACCATCTCATAGCTGTGATCGTTCTACAGTGGTCCCTCAAGCGTACGATCTCATCCTTGTGATTAGAACGTTCGTTTAGAATGTTTATTTAAAACGCCAGTTTCGAACGACAACAATCAACAATTGAGCTGGCCACACTTTTTTCAGAAACTATTTACACAAACACAGTCCTTACAAAGTTATGTCCAGAATGTGAACAGTTTATTTTTGGATTCAACATTCAGACATTCACAGAAGTAGCTACAGCATAACACAATCACTCTAACCGGAAAAATGTAGGCTACATTTGTCCTCGCGCTGAGAGACTGACGCAACAATGGTCATATTCTCTAACTCTCGGCTGACATAAACTACAATATGAATTAGTTAATAGCAATTACTGTGTATAATTAATCACATCACGGGTGAGCTCACCATTGACCGAAATAATTAGGTAAAACACTTTCAAGACGTCGAAAGTAAACGACTTTCAGCGCGCAGCCATGCTTTTTCCTCACAGAAACCAAAGATAATAAGAGAAGACAAGATGACTTTGGTCTGTTTATAGTATGCACGTTGAAGGGATGTGTCGTCTACTATAGTTCACATCCCACCATTCATTTCCGGAAGTCCTCAAAAAACGAGTGAACCCTTACTCACCTCATTTTTCTATAACATCTTTGGTAAAACAGACGATTACGTGACACCCAGAATGCATTTTATGTCAACAAACATGGCTACACAGCTAGAATATTTTACACACAGAATATGTGCCCATTACAATCTATGCAAGAATCGGAATGCATGATTTGTCACCTGTAATTGAAAACGTGAATAAAACAGTGAATATATAAATAATTACCACACAAAACATTTTCTGATAGTGATTTATTGATATAAGTGTCGCGTGCTCAACGTAACCTCTCACTCCCACTCTGAGCCACTCAGTGTTGTTGTTTATGTATGTAGCTAGTGAGCTAAGCTGTAGCATTAGCAATGTCTTTCAAAAGGAGACCACTCACAAATGTGGAAATTCTGGAGATTTTTTTTAATTCTGACAATGAGTCTGAGTATGAAAGTCAGGAATCTGATTCTGACAGTGACAGTGAGGAGCTGCCGCCCAACCTTGTAGCCATTGAGAACCCTGAATCTGAGGTTCCCTTGTCCACTGACGAAGTAGCAGGTCCCTTTGAAGATGCTGGTGGTGATGGAGGCAGACCGACAGTGGATGAAGTACAGGAGTTCTGTGGTA
>QNTS01000348.1:810452-820733 GCA_003317085.1 Hucho hucho
TCCAGTTCCAGTTATGATATTGGCGTGGTTTCTGAAAGTATAGAATAAAGAGGACTTATTCATTAGAATACAATATCAGGATATAGAAATAAAACAATATTACAAAGAAGTAACATAATAAAACACTGCTATAAAAATAGAATACTGCATTGACAAAATTGGGCCAATTGTGTGCCGCCCTATGGAACTCCCAATCACAGCCGGTTGTAATATAACCTGGATTCGAACCAGGGTGTCTGTAGTGATGCCTAGCACTGAGATGCAGTGCCATAGACCGCTGTACCACTTGGCATAAGGCCAGGGTAGCTTCAAAATACAACATAAGCTAATACTTTTCTGACGCAACTAACATTGTTTTACAGAGCTGATAGAAGAATGTAGCTAGCTACCTAAGCAAGATTGAATATAACACCATAAAGGTTATGAAATGAGTAACGTTACCTCACGTGTCCGCGGTTATAAGGAATATACAAATATATTATGCTCCATAAATAAAGTGAGCTACAATAGAAACGACATACTGAAACTATATTACAACGTAATGGCACTTACTTTGGTAGAAACGCACACATTTCCAAAGTTCTTATTAGTAACGAAAACAACAATGACTGCGATGCTGGCAAAAGAAGGAAAATGTGAACACGTGTGCAGATCGTTCCGATGAGAAAATGTCTGCAGACTTTAACTGCACAAACAATTAGGAAGTGCTTGGGGAATTTTGCCGGGTCAGAAATGTCCCAAAAATGTAATTGTCCGTAAAAGTAAAAATTAAAATTTTTATGTGAATGAACGAGGAGGCGGAACACAACTCAATTCAAACTGCTCTTAGAAAATAAAAACTTTTTAGAAAATAATTGGAAGTTGAAACAGCCTATAAATAAAAACAGGCTAAAATCCTTGTTTTGAGGGCAGCGCGGATTAAATGTATTGTTGAATAACAATCACATTCTATTATGGAGAGAACGTCATAACATCATCACGTGCATAAAATAACTCACGCTGGGGCGACCGTTAGAGATATTTGGAACTCACGCATGAAAGGGTTAAAGTAACTAACTTTGGCCTTCCGGATAGCCTGAGTGCATTTATTTCTCATTTTCCATAACGAGAGCCAGTCAACCTGAGTACGCGTGTGCCAAGCCTTTCGCCAAATGCAATTCTTGAGGTGGAGTAACTCTGCAAGATCACGGTCGAACCAGGGGCTGAACCTGTTTTTAATTCTCATTTTCTTTATGGGGGCGTGTTTGTTAACAATACCACTGAAATATATAAAAAAGAAGGTCCAAGCGTCTTCGACAGAGGGGATCAAGCTGATTCTATACCATTTCATAGAGGCCAGTTCATGAAGGAAGGCTTGCTCATTAAAGTTTTTTAGCAAGTGTCTATGACAAATCAGGACAGGTCGTTTCACTGAGCAGCCATCACGAACACAGGCTGTAAAACAGTGATCACTAAGGTCATTACAGAAAAACCAGACTGATACCTATCAGGATTATTTGTGAGGATAACATCAAGAAAGTAGCCTTTTCTGGGTGTTTGGAGTCATACCTTGTGGGATTGGTAATAATCTGAGAAAGATGTAGGGAGTCCCATTGCTTTAGGACTTGGTCAGGTGGTTTAAGCATGTCCCAGTTTAGGTCACCTAGCAGGACAAATTCAAACTTGGTGTAAGGGGCCAGGAGAGACCTTAGGGCAGGTAGGGTACAGGCCGGTTCTGATGGAGGACGATAACACCCAGCAACAGTCAACAAAGAGCTATTTGAAAGTGTAATACTTAAAACCAGCAAATCAAATTGTTTGGGGACAGACTTGTGAAGACAACCGAGCACTGAAGGTGATCCTTGGTAAAGATTGCCACTCCCCCACCTTTGGAAGATCTGTCTTGCCGAAAAAGGTTATAACCAGAAAGGTTAACATCAGTATTCAAAACACTCTTCCTTAACCACGTTTCAGTAATGACCAACACATCTGGATTGGAGCTGTGAACCCACACTTCTAATTGCGCCATTTTAGTTAAAAATCTTCTAGTGTTAAGGTGCAGAAACCCCAGGCTTTTATGGGAGAAGAAATCAGTGAGGGAGATATCAGAGTACAAGTCAGAATTGGGGCTAGCAACAGTAGCTGGGCCAGGGTGTACATGCACATTTCCAGATATCGTCAACAGTAATACAATCAAGGCACGGCATAGGACAGGGAGAGCTTTGCAGTGCTGATTTATGACATCTGAATGTGCATCAGATGGCAACAAGATCATATTGTATAGCAATGTCATCAGGTAACATGAATACAAAGCTGGCGAGAGGTGGTTAGAATGGGTGGCGAGGCCAAAAGTCTGTGTAACCAATAGAGAGTCAGAGTCCTGAGTGTGGGAACAAACACAGTCTGTCCCACGTTTGGGTAAATAAAGTTTGTAGTCAACAAAGCATACAGGAGTCATGAGGCAAATAGCAAAATGCACAAGATTAAAAAAAAAATGTATAACGGCTTAGGGCTAGCTATTGTAAATTCAGAGTCACTTTCCCCAACAGTGCCTGTGAGCTGGAGGCGAGTGAAAGCTCGGGAGAGAGAGGGGAGATCCCCCCCCCCCCCCCCGGGGTTACCTGTACCAGACAGGGGGAGACAACCAGGGCAGACGGTGTACAGATCGCCAGGCGGAATCCAAGCAGCAGTGCAGCAGGCAATGGGAGTAGGTGTCACCCACCTGGGAGAAGCTTTTATTTCTGGAGGCAGATTTCTTGTTGAAAATGCCAGTGGATGGACTGAACAGCAGGAGGAAGCTTCAAGGCCTCTGGATCTGGGTGGGGTAGCCTGCCATCTGTTGGGCTCAAAGGCTTCGACACCTCTCGCTTCACACGTCAGTGCTAATTGCAGTTGTCTCTTTGTCCTAGCATTGTAGGAAGCATTCCAGGTAATTCCTGGTAATTCTGTACAAAATCAGGTTGTAGGTTTGGAGTTTTGATTTGGAGTGAAGGTTATGTTGTTTAGGGTAGTATCCTGTATATGTCCCTGCCAAAATATCTAAGTTTGTCTAACTCTAAATCTATCTATTATTAAAAACATGCTGAAAAATGTGGGAGCTCATCTGCTCATGACTTCGCTCTCTCACTCTGCCTCTCTCGATACTTCAAAACCAGGCAGTTGTTGTTCTTCTAGGAGGTGTAGACATTCTCAGAAAGTTGGGACAGTCCTATTTGAAGTGGTGTGAGAGGCTTTCTGTGATGGGTTGGTGTGACATTGAGGAACACCATTCTATTGAGTTAAGACATTGAAACATCCAGTTAGCAGTTTATTAGTGATCAAAAGACGGGTGTAGCATTTGCTACACTGCTACACTGGTCTTTTGATCACTAATAAACTGCTATCTGGATGTGTCATACAACTTGTTTTGTTTGTCTAGTGACCACAATGAAGAATTTACAGCTGGTCGAGGAAATATATTTTCTACATCTAGAATAGTGTTTAGCACAAGCTCACTACTGATCAGAGGAAGAGCACTGTCAGGAAAGCTGCCACAAAATACACAGTGAAAGGTTGTCAGGTGTTTTAGGTGTTTTAGGTGTTCCGACCTATGAATAGATACGTAAGTAGATTTGTATATTGCAATTTGTGTTGATGGATACATGAATTCAATTAACAGCGCAGTAAAGCAATTTCAACAACAATTTGCCAGCACAGTTTAACCCCCTAGAGTCGATTGACGGTGCATCAATCAAAATTATATAACAAAAAAATCCCCATCAAAATCTGTCAGTTTAAGCTAGAGAGATGTTACTTTGCATTAGATGAGTCTCAATTTACTGCATCTGCCAGTGTCGCACTTCCGCATCTGTGGTGAAAGGAGGCAGAGCTAGAGTGGTGTTTGTCAGACCATGAGACTTCCCGAAAATCAGTCTTCTCATGTAAACGTCTGTAGCGTCCAAACGGTTTGACCTACATACAAGATGGTGTTCTACGTTTTGCTCTAAAACCACAAGTGTCACGGTACACATCTGAAGGTAACCGGTACTGGTTAAAAAAAAATATGGAAGTATGAAGGTGGTTTTGTGCCTACCTGGCCCAGCGTCGTCCGGGTTTGGCCGGTGTAGGCCGTTATTGTAAATAAGAATTTGTTCTTAACTGACTTGCCTAGTTAAATAAAGGTTAAATATAAAAATTGAAAATCACATGACTAAGACCTCTTTGCTAATAACGTTAATGAATTACAGGTTTCTTAATTATCTTAGATTAATTGTGACTATTTTGAGGAAGTGTACTGGCTATGTTGTTGATACAGCATCTCAAGAGGGAAATGGGTAAGACGTCTGTGCATATCGCTGTTATGATCCATTTTAAGATGAGTGTTTGCCTTCTGTTAGAACTAATGTACCGTAAAACTTCAATTAAAAGGCGAGTCTCAAATAGTCACCTGTCCGATTTTAATAGCCGGGTTGTTTGAGGTTACGATGAATTACCATGAATTGTTAGAGGTTTAATGTTTGATTTTTTACATGAAATAATTCAGCAATGACTGAAAAATTATGCAGTTTTTATCGCCAGTAAGAAACTGCTAGCTACTGGCTGGTAACAGCTGAGAACTGCTAGCTAACTGGCAAACACAAAAATTGTCAACAACTTTGGGAGTAGAGACCCCTAGAAATTGGCAGATTTATATGCCATATCTGTCAGGTGGCAAAGAAGAAATGCTCACTAACAGGGATGTAAACAAATTTGTGCACAACATTTGAGAGAAAGAAGCGTTTTGTGCTAATAGAAAATGTCTTGGCTCTTTTATTTCAGGACCAACACTTTACATGTTGCATTTACATTTTTGTTCAGTGTATTTTAATTGACTGATTTCCTTATATGAACTGTGACTCAGTAAAATCTTTGAAAACGTTGCGTTTGACTGGAAGTCCATGGGTATCTGCTAGCATGACATACAAATCTGACTCTGGGGAAGTAGATAAAGAGCCCTAGTCTGTTTGATATTCAAATTGGATTATTCCACAAGGACACAACAAATTATAACCAAAAATGTAATTTGCTAACTTTAAAATGTGTTATGCCAACTAAATATCCAATAAATAACATTCAGCATATTGAAAAGTATGTTCATAATCTTTAATATAATTTTCAATGATGCAACATCACATACACAATAATATAACATTACAGAGCATGAATCAAAAGTGCATTTCATGTTTTCATATCTATGTGTCAGGTATGAGGATACTGACCCACCCAGAGGACAGTTTAATGAATGGTGGCAAGGAGCATGTTCCCCTCTTTCCCTAATGTTACATAATCCTCTTTGACAGAGATATTTGGCAGCAGGAAACTAAACCTATACATCACAATGACTTACACAATGAAACAAGCTCCAAGCTTCTTCTAACTACAACATGCTGTACCAATACTAAATTACAATTATTAGAATACAATTTTACATTAACAATTCAAATGTAGGTAGCCCTCATCTAGAGAATTGAGTCTCAGAGATCAGAGTTTGTTGAAGGAGTTTTTCCGCATACTAAAAATAATGTTCACATTTCACATTCAGAAGCAAATTCCT
This sequence comes from Hucho hucho, assembly GCA_003317085.1. NCBI lineage: Eukaryota > Metazoa > Chordata > Actinopteri > Salmoniformes > Salmonidae > Hucho > Hucho hucho. The sequence goes on from QNTS01000348.1 coordinate 816,004, forward strand.
TGAACTTGAAAAGACATCGACTTTGCCTGATAGTCATCTGGAATTTTAACATTCACTAGTAGAGCATTTGCTAGTGGGCACAAGCATTATCTGTTGTTTCCATTGCATGCACCATAGTTAAACATTTTGTGTCCATCAGGTAGTGTTTAGAAAATCTTTGCAGAGACAGAAGAGTGAAGTATTTTACGCATCACTTGAGCTCTATCAATTGTACAATTATTTCTTACCTAGGCAGTTAAATTGAGCATTGTCAGAACAGGCTTTTTACAGAAGGCTAAAATTAATACATAATATAAGACAAGCTTAACAATTCAAACAAGTCATTATGAAATGTATGATGGATGTCCTTGTATTGTTTTTTTAAAGGGATTTATTCACTTGGAATGGACTCTAATTACACAAACAGGCACATAGAAATAGTGTATTTCATAAACCAAAATTGAATACAAAATATCCTCATCATACCTCTTTCAGTATATATGATATGCAATGTTCTCTCTTATCTTTACCAGGATCCTTTGTCAACTGACTTTGGGTACTGACTGTCCACGGGGCAAACAGGTAATCAGCTACAATCATGAGTGATCTGACAAAGCAACCTGGATTCAGTTAGCAACTGTGGCTCCTCCAGGGCTCATAAAACACCATTCTCAAAATGATGTAATTATAGACTGAAGCAGAAGCAGATCTCTCTTGTGGATAATTGCTCAGGCTGCATACTGGTCTGCTCACAACACGTGCAGAGGCACAACAGGTTATATAGCCCTATTAATCAGAACTGGTTTCTAGCGGTTTTGGTGTGAGGCAAAAAAAAGGAAATAATGGTATCACTTTTCATTAAGGTACCCTAGCTTACTGTATGCTTCCCAGTCAAAACAGTTTGCGCATTTATTATGACAAACATTTGTGACGTTTTGCTGTTTGGCAGGGTTTGTTTCGGCTGTTCCAGCACACCATTTTTTCTCTTGAGGTTTGTTAAATGTTGGTAGCCGGAGTCTACGCCCCTTCGTTGGTAATTCGTCAACAGTAGGGATTCTTAAGTGTTTGCCTATTAAGTGTTTGCCATTCAACGGCGGACTACTAGTTCATGCACATTTTCTCACTTAAAAAAATACAGCACCAAACATCTTAGTTAGACGTAAAATTGCACGACTAAGACCTCTTTGCTAATAACGTCAATGAATTACAGATTTCTTAATTATCTTAGATTTCCTCAAAATAATCTGAATTAGTGTACTGGCTATGTTGTTGATACAGCATCTCAGGAGGGACAAACAGTAATACTGTCGCTTTTGTCTTTTCTCAAGCGATTTTAAGGGAGTATCCGAACACAGACATTCACTTCGCCTAGCCAAGTTCTGCTAGGAGCAAACCAAACCTATGTATGCAGATGACTTTAGGAGGGCTGTAAAGAGTAGTAGTTTTTAGACTGCTAATTATTATTAACTCGTAAAATTAGGTGACTGTCATTTTGGTGCTTGCTCAAATAGTGAGCTATATGTATTTGTATTTATTATGGATCCCATTAGCTGCCAAAGCAGCAGCTACTCTTCCTGGGGTCCAGAAAAATGAAGGCAGTTTATACAATTTTAAAACATTACAATACATTCACAGATTTCACAACACACTGTGTGCCCTCAAGCCCCTACTCCACCACTACCAAATATCTACAGTACTAAATCCATGTGTATGTACGTATGTTATCGTATGTGTGTGTGTGTGTGTGTGTGTGTGTATGTGTCTGTGCCAATGTTTGTGTTGCTTCACAGTCCCCGCTGTTCCATAAGGTGTTTTTTTATCTGTTTTTTAAATCAAATTTTACTGCTTGCGTTAGTTACTTGGTGTGGAATAGAGTTCCATGTAGTCATGGCTCTGTGTAGTAATGTGTGCCTCCCATAGTCTGTTCTGGACTTGGGGACTGTGAAGAGACCTCTTGTGACATGTCTTGTGGAGTATGCATGGGTGTCCGAGCTGTGTGCCAGTAGTCTAGACAGACAGCTCGATGCATTCAACATGTCAATACCTTTCATAAATAAAAGTAGTGATGAAGTCAATCTCTCCTCCACTTTCAGCCAGGAGACATGCATATTATTAATATTAGCTCTCTGTGTACATCCAAGGGTCAGCCGTGCTGCCCTGTTCTGAGCCAATTGCAATTTTCCTAAGTCCTTTTTTGTGGCACCTGACCACGACTGAACCGTAGGCAAGGTGCGACAAAACTAGGGCCTGTAGGACCTGCCTTGTTGATAGTGTTGAGCATCGCAGAGCATCGCTTTATTATAGACAGACTTCTCCCCATCTTAGCTGCTACTGCATCAATTTGTTTTGAGCATGACAGTTTACAATCTAGTGTTACTCCAAGCAGTTTAGTCATATGTGGGTGTGTACAGATGTAGGATCTTAATTTGATCACTCTTGTTGCTGAGAATGTTTCTGCACCGCAGGAAATCTGGTATATAAGGTTTATAAAGGCTTTTTAAGTTTGTAATTTCCACTTTAACGTGTCAGACTTTATTTGCCCTAACGAAAAATGTGTCAACCCATATAATCATTCCAATATTTATAATACACATAATAATTCACATGACCTGTGCTGCAGGATTATTTTCCTGCTGTAGCAAACATCAATAACAATAACATCAATAACATAAATTACAGTGGAGCAATATAAACCCATTATGTGGCATCACCAAAATGACAAATCACACAATTTAAACTAATATCACATTTTTGAATAACTAATTATTTATAAAACTACTTATTGCAGCGAATTCAGGAGTAGTCCAACCAGTACTCAAACCATCGACTCTCAACCCAACATCTTAGCTGTAAGTCGAGAGATCCGTATCTCTTGCCTAGATTGGTACGTGCCGGTGTTATTTTTGTCAAAATCCTCTATCCACATATCTCTGAGTAGTAGGCCTAATGGTCTTATTCATTCATATTTTATTAGAGCAAATGATGTCTTGCAAAGCTCATTATGGAACTGCAAGTGTTGAAATGGAGCGAGTGTACTCAGCAGGGATCATTATTACCTTTTTTCCTTTCTATTGTGGAAGTACTGCATGAGGAAAATGTAATTTGCCTCCATATGACTTGAAGAGTAAAGCCTTGGAAAATGGCCTATGGACAATTAAAATGGTATAACAGCATGTTCATCAACAAAATGCATAGATGACGTGACACCTATAGTATTTTTCAAATCGTACCCGAATCAAATATCGTGGTTTGATAGGAGCCTTGTAGGAAAACTGGGCAAGGTGACCGGGGACAATAGTTTGTTTAAACAGTACAAATATGACTTAGGCAGAACGATCAAGATGGCAAAACACAAGTATTGAGACAAAGTGGAGGAGCAATTCAGCGGGTCGGACACAAGGCGTATGTGGCAGGGGCTCCTAACGATCACGGGTTACAAAAAGAAAGCCAGCCACATCACCGACACAAACGCCACCCTACCAGACGAGCTAAACACCTTTCTGAAAAATCGAGCACTATGACCCTGAGTTACAGAGGAGAGCCCCCGATGACAACGTGGGCTACACACACAGTCTCCACTGAGGACGTATGTAAGACATTAAAATGTGTTAACCCTCGCAAGGCTGCCAGCCCAGATGGCATCTCTAGCCGTGCCCTCAGAGCATGTGCAGACCAGCCCGCTGTTGTGTTCTGGCATTATCAATCTCTCCTTAGTGCAGGCCTCTATACCCACCTGCTTCAAGATGTCCACTATCATCCCTATGCCCAAGAAAAGGAAAGTAACTGAACAGAAATGACTACTGACCAGTAGTCACCCCCACAGCGTCAACTATCAATTACTTTACCTGTAACAACTCCTCCTTTGGACACTCGTTATCCTGTTGCCCCCCCAACGGACTTTACTCTGCCCCCACTGTTGCAGTTGTTAATATGGATATTATTACCTATTATTTTGTTTTTATTTCACTCAATGGTCATGCTGCTGCTCCCCCTATGGTCATTCCACCCCACCCCCCAACAGTTTTTACTCTGGACATTTTATTTCTTCATCACAGTTGTTGTTATGTATATAGTGCTATTTATATTGTTTTTATTACCATTTTCATTACTTTATTTCACTAGTCCAGCATGTTGGAGCTCGAAGCCTAAGATTTTCACTGTACCCTGCAATCACACCTGCAACCCTGTACATGTGGCTATAAAAAAATCTGAATGTGTTCTGTCATGAGAAAGATGAGAAACTCTGCTTACAAAAATATAATTAAGTAAGTTGAAGTTAATTCAATTTGAGAGCAATTGTGTTCCATCACACAATCATGTCTCAGGACGACCTGTACATAATAATTATGTTAAATGCATGAATGCAACCCTGGAGTGAAACACATTTCTAGACACAGAGAGATTAAAATCCCTTCATTAAATTGACCCCCTGATATCGTAGAAACTTGCCTCTCAAAATGATAAATTAGCATGTTTAACAACTATAATAAACAAATAACATGCAAATCCCTGATTCCACATTCACAGTGAACAAAGAATGCAACATAAATACAGTGGGGAAAAAAAGTATTTAGTCAGCCACCAATTGTGCAAGTTCTCTCACTTAAAAAGATGAGAGAGGCCTGTAATTTTCATCATAGGTACACTTCAACTATGACAGACAAAATGAAGAAAAAAAATCCAGAAAATCACATTGTAGGATTTTTAATGAATTTATTTGCAAATTATGGTGGAAAATAAGTATTTGGTCA
>QNTS01000348.1:821223-834172 GCA_003317085.1 Hucho hucho
TGACCAAATACTTATTTTCCACCATAATTTGCAAATAAATTCATAAAAAATCCTACAATGTGATTTTCTGGATTTTTTTTCCTCATTTTGTCTGTCATAGTTGAAGTGTACCTATGATGAAAATTACAGGCCTCTCTCATCTTTTTAAGTGAGAGAACTTGCACAGTTGGTGGCTGACTAAATACTTTTTTTCCCCACTGTATAAACCTTACTCAATGTCACAGAAATGTGTTCCTGTGCAAAATGCACCTACAACACCATAGATAAACTGCTTTCTATGCTGCAATAGCACAGTATTCAACTCTATCTCTCCTTTCAATCTCAATAACTTCCTACGGTTAAACCTTTGAGCTGGTTTCTGAGGCAGACTGGTTCTGTAATAACAATGTTGACAGATAATCATTGCCATAGGTGAGAAACTGAAAATACACAAGCTCTCAAGTTTGCCTGCCAGCTAGCATCATTCTGCAACCCAAGTAACCAACTAGGTAGTTGGCTCATAAATGTTCTTCAATTACGCTAGGCATGGTAAGGCAAGGTGAGGCACTGTACAGTATGACATCGTTCATGTTGTTGTCCAGGGTACTGGACTGATGAAAATGTAACGGCTCATGGAGAACATCATCCCACTGACATGATTTATGATTCACAGCATAGGGAGCTGCAGGCATGACCATATGAGAAATATACAGTACATGCTTAAGAAAAAATCATTCAATCAGGTCTATCAAGGCTTTCGTGTGAACATATTCAATCCCTTTTAAAACAAGAGATTCAAGACACAATAGGAATAAACAAAACCTTTACATGACCAATATGTAAATGTGCAAAATGTAAATAGCAGAAGCTCAATGGGGTCCATAATTATTGGCACCCTTGATAAATATAAGCATAAAAGACAATCAAATAAATAATATAAATACTGAGCTATATAGTATGCTAAAAAAATGGGGCAATTATATTTTTGGTTAATTGACCACAAAATCAACATTTTGCAATGGCCATCTGTCGAACTTGAACCCCATTGAAAACCTGTGGTTTGAATTGAAGAGGACAGTCCATAAGCCCAGACAAAGGATATCAAGGATCTGTAAATATTCTGTATGGATGAATGTTCCATGATCCCTCCAAAACTGTTCTCCAATCTCATTAATTTAAGGATCGGATCCTTTTTTCCCCAATTTTCGCCTAAAATGACATACCCAAATCGAACTGCCTGTAGCTCAGGACCTGAAGCAAGGATTTGCATATTCTTGATACCATTTGAAAGGAAACACTTTGAAGTTTGTGGAAATGTTAAATTAATGTAGGAGAATATAACACATTAGATCTGGTAAAAGATAATACAAAGAAAAAATCATGATGTTTTTTGGTATTTTGTTTTTTACAATCTTTGAAATGCAAGAGAAAAGCCATAATGTATTATTCCAGCCCAGGCGCAATTTAGATATTGGCCACTAGATGGCAGCAGTGAATGTGCAAAGTATTCGACTGATCCAATTAACCTTTGTATTGATGTTCAAAATGTTGTATCAAGACTGCCCAAATGTGCCTAATTGATTTATTAATACATGTTCAAGTTCATAACTGTGCACTCTCCTCAAACAATAGCATGGTATTATTTCACTGTAATAGCTACTGTAAATTGAACAGTGCAATTAGATTACCAAGAATTTACGCTTTCTGCCCATATCAGATATGTCTATGTCCTGGGAAATTGTCTTGTTACTTACAACCTAATCACATTAGCCTACGTTAGCTCAACCGTCCCGCGGGTGGGACACCGCGCCTCTTGTAGAGGTTTTTAAACATTTTAGAAAAAAAGTTAAGAACTATTTGAATTAAACATGTCATACATTCCAGCCGTCATTACATTTAACATCAACTTTGTTATATGAAACACAAATGCACATTAGGTCAAAAACGATATTCCATCAACAGTGTCATTATCCTCGCAAAGGTTCTGGAGTAAGCATACTCGAAACAGGGGTGCCAATAATTGTTACCCCTATCTTTTAGATTTTTTATTAATATTTTAAATTGAACCTTTCTTTAACTAGGCAAGTCAGTTAAGAACAAATTCTAATTTACAAAGACGGCCTACACCGGTCAAATCCGGACAACGCTGGGCCAATTGTGCGCCGCCCTATGGGACTCCCAATCATGGCCAGTTGTGATACAGCCTGGATTCCAACCAGGGTGTCTGTAGTGACGCCTCTAGCACTGAGATGCAGTGCCTTAGACCGCTGCGCCACTCGGGAGTTGAACAAAATCTTTATCAGAGCAATTGTATTAGCATAAAATAATATACATTTCCTATTTGTTTTGCATACAATATAGAAATTCTATTTATTTTATAAATTTTTTTTTGCTAATGTTTAATCAAGGGTGCCAATAATTGTGGACCTCCCTGTACATATGACAGCATATCCCCAATAGGTAGCATCTTCAGCACATTCAGAGTTAAACGCAAATTTCAGTGTTCAACACCGAAACAACAAATAGCAATGCCTTTTCCATATATCAATGCATTTTGCAATCTTCTTAAATTAGCATATATAATACTGCGCAATCTATTCCAGTTTCGATTACGCATTGCACTTCAGAGGTTTCCCTTTTTTTTTGGTTACAAATCTACTCTATTACAGATGACAAAGTGAAGAACGATTTGAATTAAAAATGTCACACATTCCAGACATCATTACATTTAACATCAACTTTGTTACATGAAATGCAAATGTGATTCCAGAAGGTCAAAAACTCTATTCCATTAACAGTTGTCAACTGTCAAAAGGCTGCATCACATCGCCTTACGAGCACTCTAATAATTCACTGACATCGTTTTAACTTGTTGGTTGAAAAACAAAATGGTATCTTCTGATTGAGAATGTCTGTTTGTGTTTGGTAGGGCTGTAATGTTATTGAGCAACCATGTAAAAAATCCCCCTGGAACTCATTGGCTTTAACAGTCCAAAGTGAAGGTTGCAGAGGTCACCACATGCTGGTTTTGTGAGCCTCACTGGAATGTATGCAACTAAACAAACATAAGTGCACATTGAGAGCATTGCCAGGCCCATTAACAAACTAACAAAGTAATTTCTGTCATTAGTGGCACAACATTATGGCACAATAACTGTTTTTGGACTGTGGGTGATAGAATAACAAACAAAAAAATAGCAATCAGGTCAGGTTATCCTTAAGTTTGATCGGATCCATTTACTGTTTATACAGACCGTTAGTGTCAGCAGGCTGCTTGTTGAGAGCATTCAGGGCCGTCTGAGTCTCCTTTTGTCCGTCTATGGAGCAGTTGGACACAGCATTGGCCACCTGGCAGAACTTGCGCAGTATAATCTCCCTTAGAAGCAGGTAAACCCAAGGGTCCAGGATCTGGTTCAGAGAGGCCAGGCGGATGGCGGTGAGAAAGAAGTTACAGTCCACCTGGATGTCTCGACTAGGAGTGATAGACACTTCTGCCGGTTTGCAGTGATGTGAAGACGTCTGTGTCGAGATCATTCTTAACATCAGCACCTAAAGAAGAGAGTCAGTGACAATTGAATCAAGAGTACCTTGGAGGGTGTCACTTTACTTAAAATCATTACTAATTTATAGATATACGAGATACCACACCTGGTCACAGAGATGGCAAACTCTTGAAATTCCTTCTGCCACTACAGATTTCGGTAAAACGGCTTTTAGTTTCTACACACCTCACTTATGGAAAAAACGTCAAAATACTCAACAGTTGAACGCATTGGGAATGTGGTAATGTTTTTTAATAAAAAAATAGTGTATTTTTCTGATGATCCTGCCTTGATTATGTAATTGTTTGGTTTTGTCATGCAGGGCTCACATGTTTTTTTTTAAATTATGTTACTTAGATTGACGCACGGGTGTGTCCAATGGATTTTAATCAGCTCTCAAAAGCCGTGGTTAACATGTGGTGGTCGTCATCTGATTAAGATGATCCGATCACTAACTGATTGAGATTTGTTGTGGCTGCACATGGTAATAATATGTGTCTCATCTGCCCACTGCAAATTAATCCAACCTGCCTTGGACATCCCCTTATGACAAGCTGTATAAATCGACAGAAAAAAGCACACTTTTATAGTCAATAGTTGTATATCATCATCATTACAACCTACTTTTGTTATCCAATGATTTAAGACTGGTCGTAATACTGTTCCGGTAACCTAGCCCTGTCCACAGCCTGTCCTATCCCTAAAAAAGTCACTGCACAAACAAGCTGAGTATCTGGATGTGTGTACAAAATACAATTAATGCACAGTATAAATACAAATGACACTTAGGCCTTATTGCACACTGTAGAAACAGAAACAGGTTAAATTATATAGTATGCCAAAAAGTGCATCTAATAGTGCAATGCATTTATCCAAACAGGTCTCTGGACAGGGTTTATATTTATGCATGGATGTTAACCATTCTACCGAAACAGCCAATTGCTATTTTCTGGAGTGCATTAAATCTAAACTGGACATAGGTGAAGTTGGCACAGTCTTTTTGGATCTTGAAAAGGCCTTTGATACTGTGAATCATGTCCTCCTATCCAAACTATCCTCCCTTAATGTGTCTACTGAAGTTATTAGTTGGATGTATTCCTGTCTGACAAACAGAAGTCAAAGGGTTCGTTTGGGGACACTCAGTCGGACTCTTCAGTATAACATTGGGGTCCCACAAGGGTCAATATTAGGCCACCTTCTGTTCACCATCTATATAAATGATCTCCCATTTGCTTGCCCACAAGTTAACATGCAGACGTATGCAGATGATACAGTTCTGTATGTACACAAAAAAAATTGACAACAAGTTAACTAAAGCTATGGGACATGTTTCTAAATGGATGACTAATTCTGTTTGTATGTACTTCTCTAAGAAATCCATTGATTCTTCCCAACGAGCTGTTCTTGTTAATGGGGATAATCTGAAAGTCGTGTCTAACTTCAGGTATCTTGGTGTCATTTTGGACTCCAACTTGACATTTAAGAAACATGTGAAAAAGGTGGATAACACGGTTAAGTTTAGATTATCCAACTTTAGGCTTATAAGACCTTTCCTTCCTCTGGAGGCCGCCAAACTATATATGCATGCTATGATCTTCTCACATCTGAGATATTGCCTCACATGCTGTTCACAAGCAGGAGCTCCTATTCTGAAACCAATTGAATCACGCTACAAAACAAACACTTAAGATTTTTGATAACAAGCCAAACAGTTACCACCATTGTCATATAATTTACAAACATAATTTATTTTAGTCTGGATAGCTTTAAGCAGTATGTAGATGCAAAACGTGTCTTTAAGATCCTGCATGGTCTTGCCCCTCCACCCCTATGCTGGCATATCATGCTCAAGTAAAGCACCTCCAGGATAGCAAGGGCAATCAGTAAAGGGGATTTCATTGTCCCTTTTCGACACAGTAAAATCGGTCAATCGGCCTTCTCTGTTAGAGCTACAATATACTGGAATGCAATGCCAATGGATTTGAAAAGCTGCACTGATTATTGTATTTTTTCAATTAAATTGAAAACATGGCTAAAATCTATCCAAACCTGTACACAAGTTATCTGTGGTTCCTCATATGTAAGACGACAGTTGATGATAGTGTTGTTGTTAGAATTATATATTATTGGATGTAATGAATTTGTATTTTGTATTGTTTAGTGAGTATTTGTATAGTGGCTGTGTAAAGGCCCTTACCTGCCCAGGGACTACAGGTGAAAATGTGCTTTTGGAGAACCCCGGGCACATTTACATGGATGTTGAATTATTGTTATATTGATGTTGATTAATGTGCATTGTCCCCTATGAATAAATAAAATAAAAAACATAGTGCCTTCAGAAAGTATTCAGACCCCTCGACTTATTCCACATTTTGTTGTTACAGCCTGAATTCAAAATGGATTAGTTTTTTTTCTCCTCTCAGTTATCTACACACAATAGCCCATAATGACGAAGTAAAAACATGTTCTTATCATTTTTAGCACATTTATTGAAAATGAAATACAGAAATATCTAATTTACTTAAGTATTTAAACCCGAGTCAATACATGTTAGCATCAACTTTGGAAGCGACTATTTTGGCAGCAATTACAGCTGTGAGTCTTTCTGGGTAAGTCTCCTCTAAGAGCTTTGCACACCTAGATTGTACAATATTTGCACAAGTCTTGCCATAGATTTTCAAACCGATTGAATTCAAAACTGTAACTAGGCAACTCAGGAACATTCAATGTAGTCTTGGTAAGCAACTCAAGTGTATATTTGGCCTTATGTTTTAGGTTATTGTCCTCCTGAAAGGTAGTAGCGTGGATCAGAAAACCAGTCAGTATCTGGTGTGACCACCATTTGCCTCATGCTGTGCGACACATCTCGTTTGAAGTTGATGAGGCTGTTGAGTGTGGCCTGTGGAATGGGGCATTCAAATCACGTTGACATCATCAAACCGCTCGCCCACACAAAGCCTTACACGCTGTTTGTCATCTGCCAGTACAGTTGAAAACATGATTAATCCATGAAGAGCACACTTCTCCAGCGTGCCAGTGGCCATCGAAGGTGAGCATTTGCTCGCTAAAGTCGTTTACTACGCCAAACTGGAGTCAGGTCAAGACCCTGGTGAGGATGACGAGCACGCAGATGAGCTACCCTGAGACTGTTTCTGACAGTTTGTGCAAAACCACAGTTTCATCAGCTGTCCGGGTGGCTGGTCTAAGACGATCTCCCAGGTGAAGAAGCCGGATGTATAGGTCCTGGGCTGGCATGGTTACACGTGATCTGTGGTTGTGAGGCCGATTGGACGTACTGCCAAATTCTCTAAAACGATGGAGGCGGCTGATGGTAATTTAATGTTAATTGGCAACAGATCTGGTGGACATTTCTGCAGTCAGCATGCTAATTGCACGCTCCCTCAACTTGAGACATCTGTGGCATTGTTTTGTGTGACAAAACTGCACATTTTAGTGGCTTTTTATTTTCCCCAGCACAGGGTGCACCTGTGTAATGATCATGCTGTTTATTCAGCTTCTTGATATACCACACCTGTCAGGTGGATGGATGATATTGGCAAAAGAGAAATGCTCACTAACAGGGATGTAAACAAATTTGTGCAGAACATTTAGATGAAATACGCATTTTGTGCTTATGGAAAAGTTTGGGGAACTTTTATTTCATATCATGAAACACGGGACCAAGACTTTACATGTTGTGTTTATATTTTTATTCAGTGTAGTTGGGTTTTTCTTTGAAAACGTTGTGTTATTGATGCTGGTAACTGGATTATTAAGAATCCAAGATGGCATAGCAGTCGGACGTGTGTCTTTGTTTTGTCCCGTCCTGTGAATATATCCCATGTATATATTGTTTTATTTGTATATATTTCGTATATATTTTAATCTCACTTTCCATCTACAGACTGAATATACTCTCTTGCAACCCGCCTCACCCAATGTGGTACGGATCTGCTATTTTTATACTTTCGAACCGGAACCCCCTTCAGAAGCTAGCCAGCTAACTAGCTAGTAGTCAGTTAGCGGTCCTCACCGTTAACTTGGACATCAGCCAGCCTCAACCTAGTCAATTCCTGCCAGTCTGCACAGCGCGATATCAACACAGAGCATATCAGACTGCTTTTTCTCTACCACATCTCTGGATTCCTACCCCAAGCTCTGAACCTTTACACCGGATCATCGCAGCTAGCTAGCTGCTATCCGAGTGGCTACTCCTGGCTAACATCTCTGTCCTGAAGCAAGCACCAGTTAGCCTGGAGCTAGCCTCGAGCTAGGCCCATCTCCCGGCTAGCCAAAGACGTCCACCAGCCAATTCTTGGGCTACAATACCTCTTTTGCCAATTGGCCTGGACCCTCTACTGCCGACACGGAGCCCCGGCGATCCATCACGACTGGTCTGCCGATGTAACCGTGCGAGGTGGTCTCAACAGGCTCTTCCGTTGCGACCTCGCCGGATGCCCATCTGCTAACCCCGGCCCGCTAGCTTTCTGAATCGCCGTGTCACCAGCTTGCCTAGCGTAGCAGCGACTACGGAATTGGCTCCCTTACTCATCTAGTGCTACTCAATGGACCCTATGATCACTCGGCTACACATGCCTCTCCCTAATGTCAATATGCCTCGTCTAATGCTGTTTTGATTAGAGATCATTGTCTTATTTCACTGTAGAGCCCCTAGCCCTGCCCAATATGCCTTAGATAGCCCTTTTGTTCCACCCCCCACACATGCGGTGACCTCACCTGGCTTAACTGGTGCCTCTAGAGACAAAACCTCTCTCATCGTCACTCAATGCCTAGGTTTACCTCCACTGTACTCACATCCTACCATACCCTTGTCTGTACATTAGGCCTTGAATCTATTCTTCCGCGCCAAGAAATGTGCTCCTCTTACTCTCTGTTCCGAACGCACTAGACAACCAGTTCTTTTAGCCTTTAGCCGTACTCTTATCCTACTCCTCCTCTGTTCCTCTGGTGATGTAGAGGTTAACCCAGGCCCTGCAGCCCCCAGCATCACTCCCATTCCACAAGCGCTCTGATTTGTTGAGTTCTGTAACCGTAAAAGCCTTTGTTTCATGCACGCTAACATTAGAAGCCTCCTCACTAAGTTTGTTTTATTCACTGCTTTAGCACAATTCGAGCTTCAACCTTATGTCCTAGCCATGTCAGAATCATGCCTTAGGAAGGCCACCAAAAATCCTGAAATTTCCATCCCTAACTATAACATCTTACGACAAGATAGAACTGCCAAAGGGGGCGGAGTTGCAATCTACTGCAGAGATAGCCTGCAGAGTTCTGTCATACTTTCCAGGTCTGTGCCCAAACAATTCGAGCTTCTACTTTTAAAAATCCACCTTTCCAGAAAAGTCTCTCACCATTGGCGCTTGTTATAGACCCCCTTCAGCCCCCAGCTGTGCCCTGGAGACCATATGTGAATTGATTGCCCCCATCTATCTTCAGAGTTCGTACTGTTAGGTGGCCTAAACTGGGATATGCTTAACACCCCGGCCGTCCTACAATCTAAGCTAGATGCCCTCAATCTCACACAAATTATTAAGGAACCTACCAGGTACAACCCTAAATCCGTAACCATGGGCACCCTCTTAGATATCATCTTCACGAACTTGCCCTCTAAATACACCTCTGCTGTCTTCAACCAGGATTTCAGCGATCACTGCCTCATTGCCTGCGTGCGTGATGGGTCCGCAGTCAAACGACCACCCCTCATCACTGTCAAACGCTCTCTAAAACACTTCAGCGAGCCAGCCTTTCTAATCGACCTGGCCCGGGTATCCTGGAAGGATATTGACCTCATCCCATCAGTAGAGGATTCCTGGTTGCTCTTTAAAAGTGGTTTCCTCACCATCTTAAATAAGCATGCCCCATTCAAAAAATGTAGAACTAAGAACAGATATAGCCCTTGGTTCACCCCAGACTTGACTGCTCTTGACCAGCAAAAAAACATCCTGTGGCGATCTGCATTAGCATCGAATAGCCCCCTGTGATATGCAACTTTTCAGGGAAGTCAGGAACCAATATACTCAGTCAGTTAGGAAAGAAAGCTAAGGCTAGCTTTTCAAACAGAAATGTGCATCCTATAGCACTAATTCCAAAAAGTTGTAAAACTGTAAAGTCCACAGATAATAAGAGCACCTCCTCCCAGCTGCCCACTAGGAAACACTGTCACCACCGATAAATCTACGAAAATCGATAATTTCAAAAAGCATTTTTCTACGGCTGGCCATGCTTTCCATCTGGCTACCCCTACCCCGGCCAACAGCTCAGCACCCCCTGCAGAAACTTGCCCAAGCCCCCCCCCCCCTCCCCCCTTGCCCAAGCTTCTCCTTCACCCAAATCCAGGCAGCTGATGTTCTGAAAGAGCTGCAAAATCTGGATCCCTACAAATCAGCTGGGCTAGACAATCTGGACCCTCTCTTTCTAAAATTATCCGCATTGTTGCAACCCCTATTACTAGCCTGTTCAACCACTCTTTCGTATCATCTGAGATCCCCAAAGATTGAAAAGCTGCCGCGGTCCTCCCCCTCTTCAAAGGGGTAGACACTCTAGACCCAAACTGTTATAGACCTATATCCATCCTGCCCTGGCTTTCCAAAATCTTCGCAAGCCAAGTTAACTTCTTAGGGATCGGCTCCCGAGGTGACGGTTTTGGCGTGCCCAAAGTAAAATGCCTCCCACTCAGGCCCAGAAAATAGGATATGCACATAATTAGTACTATTGGATAGGAAACACTCTGAAGTTTCTAAAAGTGTTAAAATATTGTCTGTGAGTATAACAGAACTGATATAACAGGCAAAAACCCGAGGAATTTCTGTCCTGGAAAAAGTGTTTTTGACACATTGCCTCATTTTGAACCCCTCCCTATTGAAAACAGACATATATGTCTGTGAGTATAACAGAATGGATATAGCAGACGAAAACCTGAGGAAAATCCATCCGGAATTACAGTTTTTTGTGACCTTTGCTCTGTTTGACAGTCTCCCTATTGATTTCAAAGGCAAGCAGCTCCGAGATTTCAGTACCTATGGCTTCCACTAGATGTCAACAGTCTCTACACAAAGCCAGGAAACAGTAGCCCTGACCAGAACGGATAGGAAGAGAATGTGGTCAAGTGAGCTCAGATGTCAACAAGATTTTGCGGGCGCGCAACCGAGTGTGCGCTCCACTTTATTTTCCTTTCTTATCGTTCAGGCTACAATCCGGTTGAAATATTATAGTAAATTTACATAAAATGATACCTAGGGAAACATTAAAAATGATGTTTGATTTGTTTGGAGAAATATGATAGGTATAATGTGAACGCGTTCTCTTCACGGTTCAATGGGCGACTCAACGGTGGATTTTATGATCATAACGCACCAACCAAACGGAGATTTATGGATATAATAAATGACTTTTTCTAACAAAAGAAGCATGGATGGTCTTCGTTGGACACTTGGGAAGCCCTCAGCAGAAGTTCTTGGAAAGGTAAGGGATTTTATATTAGCGATTTTATACGTTTTTTGAGACCCGCGTTGGGTTATGAATTTATGCTAATGGATAAATACGCTGTGATATTGCCAAGAAGCAGAGCTTTTGATGACTATGCAACACTTGTATATTGATGAATGTTTAATAATTCAACTTTTGGATTTTGAATTTGGCGCCTTACATTTCACCGGGTAGTGTCGGGGTGCTAGCGCCCCACTGCTCCCTAAGTAGTAACTTCTTAGGGAGCGGTGGGGCACTAGGCGCCAAATTCAAAATCCAAAAGTTGAATTATTAAACATGCATCAATATACAAGTGTTTCATAGTCATCAAAAGCTCTGCTTCTTGGCAATATCACAGCGTTGTCAGATTTCTAAAAGGCTTTACGGCGAAAGCACCACATTTGATTGTTTGAGGATAGCACCCCACATATTTTCCCATTACCATAAATTCATAAGCCTTCACGGTTCACAGAAAACACAGTTCACAGCGAAAACAAATCAATTACCTTTTGAAGAACTTCTGCTGAGGGCTTCCCAAGTGTCCAACGAAGACAATCCATGGTTCTTTTGTTAGAAAAAGTAATGTATTATATCCATAAATCTCAGTTTGGTTGGTGCGTTATAATGAGAAAATATAGCGTCGACTCCTCCATTGAAACGTGAAGAGAACTCGTTCAACTTATACCTTTAAACTTGTCCAAGAACAATCAAACATAATTTTAAATGTTTCCTTAGGAACACTTATGTATAAATAGTATAATATTTCAACCGGAATATAAACTGGGCGATAAGAAAGGAAAAAACCAAAGAGTCCCACTCCTCTTTGCAGATCTTCTCCAAGTCATTAAGGTTTCGAGACTGACGTTTGGCAACTCGAACCTTCAGCTCCCTCCACAGATTTTCTATGGGATTAAGGTCTGGAGACTGGCTAGGCCACTCCAGGACCTTAATGTGCTTCTACTTGAGCCACTCCTTTGTTGCCTTGACCGTGTGTTTTGGGTCATTGTCATGCTGGAATACCCATCCACGACCCATTTTCAATGCCCTCGCTGAGGGAAGGAGGTTCTCACCCATGATTTGACGGTACATGGCCCCGTCCATCATCCCTTTGATGCGGTGAAGTTGTCCTGTCCCCTTAGCAGAAAAACACCCCCAAAGCATAATGTTTCCACCTCCATGTTTGACGGTGGGGATGGTGTTATTGGTGTCATAGGCAGCATTCCTCCTCCTTCAAACACGGCGAGTTGAGTTGATGCCAAAGAGCTCCATTTTGGTCTCATCTGACCACAACACTTTCACCCAGTTGTCCTCTGAATCATTCAGATGTTCATTGGCAAACTTCAGACGGGCATGTATATGTGCTTTCTTGAGCAGGGGGACCTTGCTGGCGCTGCAGGATTTCAGTCCTTGACGGCGTAGTGTGTTACCAATTGTTTTCTTGGTAACTATGGTCCCAGCTGCCTTGAGATCATTGACAAGATCCTCCCGTGTAGTTCTGGGCTGATTCCTTACCGTTCTCATGATTATTGCAACTCCACGAAGTGAGATCTTGCATGGAGCCCCAGGCCGAGGGAGATTGACAGTTCTTTTGTGTTTCTTCCATTTGCGAATAATCGCACCAACTGTTGTCACCTTCTCACCAAGCTGCTTGGCGATGGTCTTGTAGCCCATTCCAGCCTTGTGTAGGTCTACAATCTTGTCCCTGACATCCTTGGAGAGCTCTTTGGTCTTGGCCATGGTGGAGAGTTTGGAATCTGATTGATTGATTGCTTCTGTGGACAGGTGTCTTTTATACAGGTAACAAGCTGAGATTAGTTGTACTCCCTTTAAGAGTGTGCTCCTAATCTCAGCTCGTTACCTGTATAAAAGACACCTGGGAGCCAGAAATCTTTCTGATTGAGAGGGGGTCAAATACTTATTTCCCTCATTAAAATGCAATTCCATTT
>QNTS01000348.1:836932-856005 GCA_003317085.1 Hucho hucho
GATATAGTCTGTGGGTATAACAGAACAGATATAGCAGGCAAAAACCCGAGACATTTCTGTCCGGAAATCCTTTTTCTTTTGCCCTTCTCTCACTTTGAATGCCTGGTTATATAAGTCAATGGGAGATAGGACACAGGTTGCAGTACCTATGGCTTCCACTGGATGTCAACAGTCTCTGGAAAGTGTCTGGAGGAAAAAGCCCTGAGGAGATCCATATAGAAGAAGACAGACTACAGGAAGGGAAAAAGGTAAACAACAGTGCCCGGTCACGAGAACGTGAACGCGCCCAGCATTCTTTTCCTTTTATAACGTTTCAGTTACCATCCGTGTAAAATATGATCGCTATTATTCATAAAAGGATACCTAAGGATGCGTTATTAATGATATTTGATTTGTTTGTGGAAAGGGCGAGTAGACTGACAATGCTTGGTGGAGTAGCTGAACATAACGTGCCAACTAAACAGATATTTATAGATATAATAAATTACTTTTTCTAACAAAAGAACCATGGATTCTCTTGTTTGGACACTTGGGAAGCCCTCAGCAGAAGTTCTTTGAAAGGTAAGCGATTTATATTAGCTGTGATATGGACATTGTGAGAACCGAGCTGGATATGAATTTATGCTAATGTGGAAAATATGTGAGGTGCTAGCCTCAAACAATCAAATGTAGTGCTTTTGCCATAAAGCCTTTTTGAAATCTGACAACGCAGTGATATTGCCAAGAAGCAGAGCTTTTGATGGCTATGCAACACTTGTATATTGATGAATGTTTAATATTACTTTTTTTTTTTTTTTGAATTTGCCGCGTTATGTTTGCTCCGTGCGCAAAGAGGATGACGGGCGTTTTCAGGCCTGGTTCCCTTGCGCACACTGAATAAATGTTATTCAACAACTGAAAACCCTTGCTGGCCAACATATAAATACACAGTATGCATATTCATCTCAGTTTCTGCATCAATTGGTAGATTTTTAAAAAAGCATCTCTGATCTTGTAGATTATTTAGGGTTAGGAAAGTATTTATGAATCATAAAAAACTGGTTTGGAGAGCCTTTATGCACAAAAGAAAGAAAACGGTGGTTGATTAATCCTGAAAATTGCCACATTCAGTTTTTTAAACGATGGTAATGTTTGTAGATTAGTGTACATAGAATTGTAATAGGAATGAATAATGTACAATAGAAGGCTATGCCCTCGTCTATTGCCTGCACTAACCATGGAACTGTGTAATGTTAACCCATGCGTCGGGTTCAAACTGTTATGGATTGGTCAGCGCTCCGCTCCAGAAGAATTTAATGTATTTTCTAAAATATGACCAACTGTTAGTAATGATCCTCAGCAACAACCACATGGCTGTGATGGCGTTTACAGAGGAAGCAAATTAAGGTAAACAAATTGGAATTAAATGGAATAACAGTAAATTGGCAGTTGAATGTGTTTTTATTAGCCTACTGATACTGATAGTGGCTAATATTTGACATGATAGAAATAGGACACGGAGAAAGTCGGAGTAGCCTATAATTAAAGACATTCAAGAGTGCCCATCACCACAAGTTAAAAGGCTGTACAATTAAAAGTCAGAATAATTGCACAGCATTTCAAACTTTACTGTGGGAAATATGCTTCAGTTTGCTGCCATATGACTGGTTTCAGTTATAGTTGCCATTCCCTTATCCAAATGAATTACTAATTTACCTAACCTTTATCAATATCTCTAATCAAGCCGTAAAGTATAGTGCATGGAGAATGGTGGAACCATTCCAAGCACACCAAGACAGTTGTGAAGAGGGAATGAAAAAAACTATTCCCCCTCAGGAGACTGAAAAGGGGTCCTCAGATCCTCAAAAGGTTCAACAGCTGCATCATCAAGAGCATCCTGACAGGTTACATCACTGCCTGGTATGGCAACTGCACGGCCTCCAACCGCAAGGCACTACAGAGGGAAGTGCGTACGGCCCAGTACATCACTGGGGCCAAGCTTCCTGCCATCCAGGACCTCTATACCAGGTGGTGTCAGAGATAGGCACTCAAAATTGTCAGACTCCGGCCACCCTAGTCATTGACTGTTCTCTCTGCTACCGCATGGCAAGCGGTACCAGAGCGCCAAGTCTAGGTCCAAGAGGCTTCTAAACAGCTTCTAATCCCAAGCCATAAGACTCCCGAACATCTAATCAAATGGCTACCCAGACTATTTGCATTAAATTCAAGGTCAGAATATTCATAGAAAAAAGTGCATAAAAAGGGAATTACGTTCCATTTACGTGTGCTTAACTCAGGTCGGAATCGGGCCCTTCGAGAATTAAGTCTAAAATATAATAAAAATGCCCACCTCCTTTATATTGTATTTTTATACTAATTTTGTTTAATTAAAGACAATTCTTTTTTAAATTATATAATAACAGTCAAACGAATTGCAACTTATTTCAGTGATCTATATTTGGGTAAGAAAAATGACCAGATGGGATGGCGTACCGCTGCAGAATGCTGTGGTAGCCATGCTGGTAAAGTGTGCCTTGAATTCATAATAAATCACAGACAGTGTCACCAGTAAAGCACCCCCACACCATCTCCTCCATGCATCACGGTGGGAACCACACTTGCGGAGATCATCCGTTCACCTACTCTGTGTCTCATGAGAGCCGGTTTCATCATAGCACTTGATGGTTTTTGAGACAGCACTTGTAGAAACTTTAAAAGTTATTGACATTTTCCAGATTGACTGACCTTCATGTAATTAGTGATTATGACATTTTTGGCCGATACCGATAACCAATATTATTATTTTTTGCTGACTTTTAAGCATTCTAGTACAGTTAAGGGTGCATTCTCAGCCCTCCAGTACTCCCTGTTCACCCATGACTGCGTAGCCATGTACGCAGTCATGTAGGCTTGATTACCAACAACGACGAAACGGCCTACAGGGAGGAGATGAGGGCCCTCAGAGTGTGGTGTCAGGAAAATAACCTCTCACTCACACTCAACATCAACAAAACAAAGGAGATAATCGTGGACTTCAGGAAACAGCAGAGGGAGCACCCCCTATCCACATCGATGGGACAGTAGTGGAGAAGGTGAAAGTTTTAAATTCCTCGGCGTACACATCACAGACAAACTGAAATGGTCCACCCACACAGACAGCGTGGTGAAGAAGGCGCAACAGCACCTCTTCAACCTCAGGAGGCTGAAGAAATTTGGCTTGTCACCAAAAATACTCACAAACTTTTACAGACGCACAATCGAGAGCATCCTGTCGGGCTGTATCACCGCCTGGTACGGCAACTGCTCTGCCCACAACCGTAAGGCTCTCCAGGGGGTAGTGAGGTCTGCACAACGCATCACCGGGTGCAAACTACCTGCCCTCCAGGACACCTACACCACCTGATGTCACAGGAAGGCCAAAAAGATCATCAAGGACAACAACCACCCAAGCCACTGCCTGTTTCCCCCGCTATCATCCAGAAGGCGAGGTCAGTGCAGTTGCATCAAAGCTGGGATAGAGAGACTGAAAAACAGCTTCAACCTCAAGGCCATCAGACTGTTAAAACAGCCATCACTAACATTGAGTGGCTGCTGCCAACATACAGACTCGATCTCTAGCCACTTAAATAATGAATGAATGTATCACTACTCACTTAAACAATGGCACTGAATAAAATGTTGACATACTCTACATTACTCATCTCATATGTATATCCTGTACTCTACACCATCTACTGCATCTTGCCTATGCCGTTCGGCCATCGCCAATCCATATATATATATACACAGTGAGGGAAAAAAGTATTTGATCCCCTGCTGATTTTGTACCTTTTCCCACTGACAAAGAAATGATCAGTCTATAATTTTAATGGTAGGTTTATTTGAACAGTAAGAGACAGAATAACAACAAGAAAATCAAGAAAAACGCATATGAAAAATGTTATAAAATGATTTGCATTTTAATGAGGGAAATAAGTATTTGACCCCCTCTCAATCAGAAAGATTTCTGGCTCCCAGGTGTCTTTTATACAGGTAACGAGCTGAGATTAGGAGCACACTCTTAAAGGGAGTGCTCCTAATCTCAGCTTGTTACCTGTCTAAAAGACCTGTCCACAGAAGCAATCAATCAATCAGATTCCAAACTCTCCACCATGGCCAAGACCAAAGAGCTCTCCAAGGATGTCAGGGACAAGATTGTGGACCTACACAAGGCTGGAATGGGCTACAAGACCATCGCCAAGCAGCTTGGTGAGAAGGTGACAAGTTGGTGCGATTATCCGCAAATGGAAGAAACACAAAAGAACTGTCAATCTCCCTCGGCCTGGGGTTCCATGCAAGATCTCACCTCGTGGAGTTGCAATGATCATGAGAACGGTGAGGAATCAGCCCAGAACTACACGGGAGGATCTTGTCAATGATCTCAAGGCAGCTGGGACCATAGTCACCAAGAAAACAATTGGTAACACACTACACTGTGAAGGACTGAAATCCTGCAGCGCCAGCAAGGTCCCCCTGCTCAAGAAAGCACATATACATGCCCGTATGAAGTTTGCCAATGAACATCTGAATGATTCAGAGGACAACTGGGTGAAAGTGTTGTGGTCAGATGAGACCAAAATGGAGCTCTTTGGCATCAACTCAACTCCCATGTTTGGAGGAGGAGGAATTCTGCCTATGACACCAAGAACACCATTCCCACCGTCAAACATGGAGGTGGAAACATTATGCTTTGGGGGTGTTTTTCTGCTAAGGGGACAGGACAACTTCACCACATCAAAGGGATGATGGACAGGGCCATGTACCATAAAATCTTGGGTGAGAACCTCCTTCCCTCAGCCAGGGCATTGAAAATGGGTCGTGGATGGGTATTCCAGCATGACAATGACCCAAAACACACGCCCAAGGCAACAAAGGAGTGGCTCAAAAAGAAGCACATTAAGGTCCTGGAGTGGCCTAGCCAGTCTCCATACCTTAATCCCATAGAAAATCTGTGGAGGGAGCTGAAGGTTTTAGTTGCCAAACGTCAGCCTCGAAACCTTAATGACTTGGAGAAGATCTGCAAAGAGGAGTGGGACAAAATCCCTCCTGAGATGTGTGCAAACCTGGTGGCCAACTACAAGAAACGTCTGACCTCTGTGATTGCCAACAAGGGTTTTGCCACCAAGTACTAAGTCATGTTTTGCAGAGGGGTCAAATACTTATTTCCCTCATTAAAATGCAAATCAATTTATAACATTTTTCACATGCGTTTTTCTGGATTTTTTTTTTGTAATTCTGTCTCTCACTGTTCAAATAAACCTACCATTAAAATTATAGACTGGTCATTTCTTTGCCAGTGGGCAAACGTACAAAAAAAATACTTTTTTCCCTCACTGTATATATATATATATATATATGCACAAATTCTTAATCATTCCTTTACACTTGTGTGTATAAGGTAGATGTTGTGAAATTGTTAGATTACTTGTTAGGTACTACTGCATGGTCTGAACTAGAAGCACAAGCATTTCGCTACACTTGCATTAACTTAGCGGCTCCCGAGGTGATGGTTTTGGAGAGTCTGGCGTGCCCAAAGTAAAATGCCTCCCACTCAGGCCCAGAAAATAGGATATGCATATAATTAGTACTATTGGATAGGAAACACTCTGACGTTTCTAAAACAGTTAAAATATTGTCGGTGAGTATATCAGAACTGATATAACAGGCGAAAACCCAAGGAATTTCTGCCCTGGAAAAAGTGTTTTTGACACATTGCCTCATTTTGAACCCCTCCCTATTGAAAACAGACATATATTCCACTGGATGTCAACAGTCTCTAGACAGTGTTTGATGATGTCTAGTTGCTCTGGATGGTGATAGAAGAAGAATTTCGAACTGGTCATCGGATGTAAACAGAAGAGGAAGCGCGTTCACGGGCTCGCGCGCGCTGTGGTTTTTTCCTTTCCTATCGTCCAGTTTATAATCCGGTTTAAATATTATAGTAAATATACATAAAAGTGTTCCTAAGGATACATTATCAATGATGTTTGATTGTTCTTGGACAAGTGTATAGGTTGAACGCGTTCTCTTCACGGTTCAATGGGCGAGTGGACGCTGTATTTTATGAACATAATGCGCCAACCAAACGGAAATTTATGGATATAATAAATGACTTTTTGTAACAAAAGAACCATTGGATGTCTTCGTTGGACACTTGGGAAGCCCTCAGCAGAAGTTCTTCAAAAGGTAAGGGATTTGTTTTCGCTGTGAAATGTGCTTTGTGTGAACCGCAATGGTTTATGAGCCACTTAGTTATCACTTTTGCCTTATGGCAAGGTGCTCTATCATGCTGGAAAAGGCATTGTTCGTCGCCAAACTGTTCCTGGATGATTGGGAGAAGTTGCTCTCGGAGGATGTGTTGGTACCATTCTTTATTCATGGCTGTGTTCTTAGGCAAAATTGTGAGTGAGCCCACTCCCTTGGCTGAGAAGCAACCCCACACATGAATGGTCTCAGGATGCTTTACTGTTTGCATGACACAGGACTGATGGTAGTGCTCAACTTGTCTTCTCCAGACAAGCTTTTTTCCGGATACCCCAAACAATCGCAAAGGGGATTTATCAGAGAAAATGACTTTACCCCAGTACTTAGCAGTCCAATCCCTGTACCTTTTGCAGAATATCAGTCTGTCCCTGATGTTTTTCCTGGAGACAAGTGGCTTCTTTGCTGCCCTTCTTGACACCAGGCCATCCTCCAAAACTCTTTGCCTCACTGTGCGTGCAGATTCACTCACACCTGCCTGCTGCCATTCCTGAGCAATAACTGTACTGGTGGTGCCCCGATCCCACAGCTGAATGAACTTTAGGAGACGGTCCTGGCGCTTGCTGGACTTTCTTGGGTGCCCTGAAGCCTTCTTCACAACAATTGAACCGCTCTCCTTGAAGTTCTTGATGATCCGATAAATGGTTGATTTAGGTGGAATCTTACTGGCAGCAATATCCTTGCCTGTGAAGCCCTTTTTGTGCAAAGCAATGATGACGGCACGTGATTCCTTGCAGGTAACCATGATTGACAGAGGAAGAACAATGATTCCAAGCACCACCCTCCTTTTGAAGCTTCCAGTCTGTTATTCGAACTCAATCAGCATGACAGAGTGATCTCCAGCCTTGTCCTCGTCAACACTCACACCTGTGTTAACGAGAGAATCACTGACATGATGTCAGCTGGTCCTTTTGTGGAAAGGCTGAAATGCAGTGGAAATGTTTTGGGGGGATTCAGTCCAGGCTGTAACACATCCGGCCGTGATTGGGAGTCCCATAGGGCAGCGAACAATTAGCCCAGCGTCGTCTGGGTTTGGCCGGGGTAGGCCGTCATTGTAAATAAGAATTTGTTCTTAACTGGCTTGCCTAGTTAAATAAAGGGAACACACACACGCTGTTTTGTTGTTCATTTATTCAGTTGTTTCATTCTCAACCAGGATTTCATCATAAGTGTCAAGCAGTGAAGCTTCAGATCTGTCTGTCCGTGGCCTCTCTTCCTCAGTGCACACTGTCACTGTGTTCGTTTCCTTCTTGTGTGCATCGAAGTAGCAGTCCTTGTACAAAGCATCGAGCATGGTGGCGACACAGTAAAGCGAGAATGCCACCGAATCGCTCTGTTGAGCAGGCATTTCAATGCCATGACAGAGGGTATCACGTATGCTGCAGGCGTAGTTGATTCGCTTATTTCTCAAGTCAGTTGTTCGAATGGTGCTAGCGTGTTCATGTTTCCAAGTTTCAAACATGTTCTAAAATGCCATTGAAAAGGCAGTAGCGGTATGACAACCAGCACATTCATGAGCATTCAAAATGAATTTCCTCACTACGAAATCCTCGACGACCCACTGTGCTGTCAGACTCAGCATGCTCATGGGACTGATATCACTGGCCCAAATGTCAGTCTTGAAGCTAATAGCAGTGACGCAAAGTTTATTTTATATATATATAGCTGAAGTCAGAAGTTTACATACACCTTAGCCAAATACATTTAATCCTAGTAAAGATTCCCTGTTTTAGGTCAGTTAGGATCACCACTTTATTTTAAGAATGTGAAATGTCAGAATAATAGATTTATTTATTAAACGATTTATTTCAACTTTTATTTCTTTCATCACATTTCCAGTGGGTCAGAAGTTTACATACACTCAATTAGTATTTGGTAGCATTGCCTTTAAATTGTTTAACTTGGGTCAAATGTTTTGGGTAGCCTTCAACAAGCATCCCACACTAAGTTGGGTGAATTTTGGCCCATTCCTCCTGACAGAGCTGGTGTAACTGAGTCAGGTTTGTAGGCCTCCTTGCTCGCACACGCTTTTTCAGTTCTGCCCAAAAATGTTCTATAGGATTGAAGTCAGGGCATTGTGATGGCCACTCCAATACCTTGACTTTGTTGCCCTTAAGCTATTTTGCCATACTTTGGAAGTATGCTTGGGGTCATTGTCCATTTGGAAGACCTATTTGTGACCAAGCCTTAACTTCCTGACTGATGTTTTGAGATGTTGCTTCAATTTATCCTCCCCCTTTTTCCTCCAAACATAACAATGGTCATTATGGCCAAACAGTTCTATTTTTGTTTCATCAGACGAGAGGATGAAACAAAAAGTACAATCTTTGTCCCCATGTGCAGTTGCAAACCGTAGTCTGGCTTTTTTATAGCGGTTTTGGAGCAGTGGCTTCTTCCTTGCTGAGCGGCCTTACAGGTTATGTCGATATAGGACTCGTTTTACTGTGGAAATAGATACTTTTGCACCTGTTTCCTTGCAAATGTCTGCCTCCAGATGTCTTACTTCCCCGATTATCATACGGGTAAAGTAATAGCCCAGGGTCTCAAAGACTCTGGCATCGTGGAAGATGAGCGAAGACCGACAGGTGTGCATGACAACTGACAGCGGGAGCAACATGATAAAAGCATTGCGCTTGAACAACTGGATTCGCCTGCTTTGGGCACAGGCTTCACCCCAAGTGTGACATTGGATAATTAAAGTGCATTCAAAAAAGTTATGTTCAGGCCAGCTGTAGGCTAATGTGTTAGTAGTTGTGTTATTCTGCCAATCCAATAGCAAATAACCACAGGCTGTTTTAATTACAACAACAAATTAACTAAATTAATACATTTTCAATCAAAATGATTATATGAATTACATATTCAAACAGCTAGTGGTCAAACATTCCTAAACAATAGAATAGACGTGTGGGTGGGAGGTGGGGATGGGTGGTGTTGGTTTGACAGGTCAACTGAATGTGTACTTGTCACATTATTGAACATGCTGCAATTCTTAGAATCCTTTCTTTCTTCATTCTTTTCAGACCAATCCCAGAACAACCGCAAAGGACCAGTTGTTCAAGCGCAATGCTTTTATCATGTTGCTCCCGCTGTCAGTTGTCATGCACACCTGTCGGTCTTCGCTCATCTTCCACGATGCCAGAGTCTTTGAGACCCTGGGCTATTACTTTACCCGTATGATCATCGGGGAAGTAAGACATCTGGAGGCAGACATTTTGCAATTTCCAGTCTTAATTTATGTAGTGGACTGTCAAACTTAGGTATGGCTCAGACGTTCTGCTCGACCATAGATCGGCTGTGGTGGAAAAATAAGAAACACTAGCCAGCTTCTCTGCGACTCTTTCGTGGGTAGCAGTGTATAATCGCGGCAGGGATTCTTCAGTGAAATACTTGCGGCTTGGCAGCTGATATTTGTGGTCAACTGTACCTAGCAGCTTCTTAAAGCCTGGCTTTTCTACTGTAAAGATTGGAACCATATCTTTCGCTATGTAATAGGTCCCTGCATCCATTATCTCCTTCCACCTCAAACTTTTCTTGTTATTAGGGATAACGTTTGAAAAGGATGCAGCTATGGTAGTTTGTCTTTTAGCAGACGTTTAGGGAATCGGGCGACTGGAGTCGGTATTGCGTAGTCTCACGCATTCCTCCCATTCCACCATGTGTTTCAGTTGCAGGTGATGGAAGAGGTTGGTTGTGCTGCTGCTTATCGTAGCAATTGTCTTTCGACAAATTTTGCACAGGACATTAGTTTGCTGAACATCAGACCTCTTAAACCCGAACCACTTCCATATTACTGAAAAAACATTGCTGCCCTTTTTGGGGATGATTTCATTCTCATGAGAGGCTGAGCTGGCTTCCTCACTTTCCATTTTTGTGGAACTCTTACCGCCGCTACACTTCTCTGGCGTGGTTACAATTTGTGAAAGGCTATCTAGGGTTGGGATTGGTGGATAACCTCTGTGCACGTGTTGTCACGCAATTGGGACATGATTCGACATTGGGCTGACAGAGAAGAGACAGTGAGATGCTGCATTTGTTAAATGTTACAACATTATAACAGAACCTCAATTCTTGCGATACAGGCATTTTCCATATAGCGGTAAAACATAAACTCGAATATATCGGAGAAAAACGTAAAATATCGCCCAGCCCTACTTGGTAAGTTCACCTATATATTGTGCATCCCTAAAAGTAATGATGGACTGTCGTTTCTCTTTGCTTATTTGAGCTGTTCTTACTATAATATGGACTTGGTGTTTTAACAATTAAGAAGGAAACGCATTAAGAAGGAAAGAAGGAAAGAAATTCCACAAATTACCTTTTAACAAGGCCCACCTGTGAATTGAAATGCATTCCAGGTGACTACCTCATGTAGCTGGTTGAGAGAATGCCAAGAGTGTGCAAAGCTGTCATCAAGGGAAAGGGTGGCTACTTTGAAGAACCTCAAATATAAAATATATTTTGATGTGTTTAACACTTGTTTGGTTACTACATGCTTCAATATGTGTTATTTCATAGTTGACATCTTCACTATTATTCTACAATGTAGAAAATAGTAAAAATAAAGAAAAACCCTTGAATGAGTAGGTGTTTCCAAACTTTTGAATGGTACTATATGTTCAACTCATAGCTAGTTTATCCAGTGACCATTGCATTTAGAAGGATAGGTACTGACTGAAATGTAGCTGGTTAGTTAGCCTGCTGGCTTACCATGGTCATGCAGTAGCCAACTATAGTTAGCTAACCCACTTTTGTACATTGCGCTGTAACGTACAATACAATGACCTTATTTTAACTCCCCAAAAGCGTAATACTTCCAGGTCAACTGTAATATGAATACCATTGTAAAGCACAATTTCTTCCCTTTCCAGTAAAATCAATGACGAAAGCTTCATGCTGCCCGTCTCTGCATGATTGAAGAAGTCAATGAGCTCCGTTGGGTCTTTTTTTAAATGTCAGGTGGGAAAGTGAAGCCTATAAGCCGTGTGGGGAAACGGCTTTTTTCACCCGATCTTTTTTCACCCGACCTCTAAAATGTAAATAAAAAACTATAAAGAGTTTATATAATGTGTCATTACGTACCAATTTGAAGGTTTGTGTCGAATTTGAATCAGGTTTTTAGGGCGGCTGTTGCGGCTTTTGAGAGTCATGATGGCTTGCAGTGATGACGCAAAAAATGAATGCATTCAGTTGTACAAATTACTAGGTACCCCCCCTTACCCTGTCCCCTTCTTGTTTTTAATCTGTGAGAGAAGCTCTACACCTGTTGGAGAGAGGCTGTACGACACAGAATGAGTTGCATTATGCGTGCTGTACGTTACATCATGACACGTCACAATTTAACATACAGCGTCAGAGGGGTCAGTTCTTTCAACTTCTCTGCAATACTATTGGGCCATTATCATGTCAATCAACGCTTTCACAGCCCAGATTGATGCCAACACAGTCCCATTAGTTTTCATTGCAGCCTTGTTTGAATGCAGCGGTTGTGCAAATTTGTACGGAATGGGGTTAGACAACAGTAGCTAGCTAGCTAATCGTGGACACCAAAAGACACAGCTACCTAGACTTGGGAGCTCATGGGCACACAGGCTACATTAGCCAACTGGATAGACATGATTACACCACGGCAACAAGAAACTAACCTTTCCACTTCGTTTTTGCACTGAGCACCACATTTAGGAGGTTAGCTAATTACTGAAATGTAGCTAGCTAGACCACTGGCCAGGCAATAGCCACTAATTTATTGTGGACACACAACCTATTATGTGATACATTTGGGTTAACTTGCTCATATCAAACAACACATACCAGACCATTTGTGGAAAGGTCAAAATAACAATTAGTGAGCTCATTTTTTTTTTATGATCAGTGAAACTGATTGGTAGCTAGCTGGTGAGGTTTTCATTTGGTTCAACAATTATGGACAATAACCGTGAACTCAAAAATCATCATCATAATCTTCTTAATATATGTATTTTAGGAGAAGGGAAGATTCAACTTTATTTAAGAAGATAATAGAATTGTTTCAGTTTTTTTTAGCAGAATGGCACTGTTGGGAGGAGAAGCTTCAGTTCCAAAAACGAATTTTGGAACGTGCATTATGATGCATTACAAGAAAAATACTTATGACAATAACCGTGTACATTTGCATGACACTTAATCGCTACCCAAAATGCCATAATCGTCACAGCCCTATTTATTTCCCCAACTAATTTGGTCATCAAACTGTTTCCCAAGTTGTTCAGTCGGTGCTACCTCGTGGGCGGTGTGAGCTGGCTAAACAGACTACTCTGTAGAGCATCTGTGTGACATCAATCACTCAAGAACGTTAACTAATCACCTCGAGATGGCTAAACCAATCCCTGTGTGTCAATAAGGTTGTAACCGAGACCATTCCTTTGGAATTTTAATTAAAATGTACGTTCTGTGAATTATTTGTAGTATAGGCGTGCCTTGTTAAATATGATTTTAGTATTTTAGAGAGTTCTACACCACATTACCACATGCTATAAAACAAGAGGAAAACCACCTGAATTCACCAGTAGAGGAAAACCACCAGAACTTACCAGTAAAGGAGCCCAGCATATAAACAGTACACACATGATTCCCAATAGTTGAATGACTGTCTCCGTGGTTAATCGTTCCCACTGCTTGGATGAGTGAGATGTTCCAGATTTCGTTTTGCAACGAATAAGTAATCCACGAATTGTGACGACGTTGCAGGAGAAAGTCACAAGAAGTGAGAATATCCCAAGAACAGCGAAAGTGATGGAGAAAAACATGTTGCCAGGGACCTCTCTGTCTCCAGTGCTTATGAAGCACCAAGTGCCTGGCCATTGCAGCGTATAGCGCCCAACTCCTGCGATCGGCAACAGCGAGAAAAACAGAACAAGACACCATATAACTGCCAGAATTTGCTTTGTCACACTTGTCTTCATGCGATTTGAGTACCAATGAGGACTTGTAATCGCCAATGCCCTCTCAATTGCCATTGCGCTGGCAAAGAATAGAGAACACAAGCCAAAAGTTGTCATGCACACTCCAAAGAAAGCACACAGACTCCCCGATGAGTCTATGCGGTCCCATTTCAAATCGGCTCTGTAAACCGATATAACTATCGGGCTGGTGAGAAGCTGTCCAAACAGATCAGTCAATGCCAGCGACCCTATGCAGAGTAGGAAAGACTTTTTCCTGATATTTTCTTTTTTTCTGTACGAGCTATATACCAGCATAAGAGCGAGAGAATTGCCCACCATTCCCGTTACCATCATAGTGATGGGGAAAACAACTGATACGGATCCACAGTTGCCACTTTTGGTGACATTGCTCTCACGCAAGGACTTGTTGGATTCCAGCATCTCTCCAGGAGAAGAGTTGCGCCAGGTATCCAAAGAGTCGCAGTTGTCGAAAGTCAACCTCTATATGAGGATACATACAGGGTAAGTCCACTGTACATGCCCAGCACCCTCCAAGTGTTGTCTGCAAAGCTACTGTGCGTAAAAACGCGTCACACTTTTTAAAGCACGGGAGGTGGGACTATCTGCAAGAGCATATGCACACTTTCAAAATTCGGCAGGCCTAACTTTCAACACCAATTGCTCCAGGAGGCAAATGTTGGCAGCTGGACAATGGCCTAATATAAAGTGCATGTAACTTTTCTGCTGAAATTAGATTGTAAATGTTTTAGCATAGGCCTAAACCTAGTAGGCAGCTATGCCTTACATTGAATATTGGCCTAGGCTAATGACTTTGATATAGCTATGATTGATCTTACCTGAACTAGGGGTTCTGATCCATTCTGAGTTCCACTGAAAAGCTTTTTTAAATGAGACATTTTGGCCTTGCTGCTGTTATATTCAATCTTAGTTTTATCACAGCTTTTTCAGGGACCCATTGGAAGCTCCCTAAACCACATGGTTGGAAATCACTGACCTAGTACTCTTCAGGGCCATGGGATAAGCCTAGTTGTTGCATTTAAGAAAATGTAGGCCTGCTAGTCTAATTATCACAAGCCTATAGCAAGCCTATATCCTTCACATTGTAGTTTACTTTTAATTCAATGCCATTTGCTAGCCTGATGACTCAAGCTAAATTATTCTGCTGCTGTGTCATTTGCTACATACATTACTATTTACCCTTTAAATCGAGAGATATTTCATTACGCTGTATGCCATCTTCAAGGAAGCGTTTGTAAAGCCTCACCATCACAAGCTTAAAACGGGAGGAAATTGTCATAATATAATTGGCTTTACAGGCAATGTGTATCATTTAACATTGCTATTATAATAGTAGTCACTTATAGGAATAGGTAATTGTTTACAAGTGGCTAGTTAAACTATAAAGCCATCACTGAAAACCACACATTTTCCATCTTCTATGTTTTGGTAACTTACTGTTTTTCAACTTACTGAAGAGAGACTGCAAAGTAAAAACATTTTCAAAGCGCTGTCCCTCTCACAACAAAGCCTTCAACAGCAAGGGGGCGTTAGGTTTCCACTCAGTTGTGGATGTCCCCATTGAAATGCATGACATCTGGCACAATGTAAAGGAGTGCTTATGGGTAATGTGAACCAGGCTTGTGCCTGGAACACACCTACAGCATCATTGCGCAAAATGGTACACAGCATCATCTGGATATGTGTGCAACAAAACTTCAGCATTCACCTTCTGCTACCATTTCTGTCAAGCAGTCTACGCATACAATTTGATGCATACTTTAGATGAATCCAATATATGCACCACACAGAACTCACTGCAACTTCCTCTGCAACATTGCAAGTCAAACGCAGTGTTCCATTGGAAATTCATGTACTGTACTTCTGGTGTACCAAAACGCAAAAACACTGTAGGTGTGATCGAGGCATTTAACTTCCATTGGGCGTGGCATAGCGTTTGGCCTGAGCTAGGAGTGTCGGTAGCCAAGCAAGCCATTTTCTGCACTGAAAATAGCTTTAGAATATTCTTGTCACACATCAACCTAACATGAGTGGATCATTCTTCCTCACTATGCACTTGGTTGATAGGCCTGTCCCATCATCACAACATTTCTACATAGCTGTCACGGATTCCCCCGGTAGGTACTGCTGCTCATTCCGTGTACCAGCTCCGGAGGTCTATGTCACCAGCCTCTAGGCGGCGCTGAACTGTTTCATTACGCACACCTGGTTCCAATTCCCATAATTATTAATTCTATATATGTGCCCTCTGTTCACCATTGTCTTGTCGGTTGTTGTTCCCATGTCCGTTGGTCTTGTGAGTGCCTGTGCTTTGTTGTTTCGGCTTTCGTGTTGCGTGTATAGTGTATTGTAATTACGGGTCCCGTCCCGTGTATTAGAGGTTTAACCTCGCTCTTTTTTTTGGGTTACATCCCTGTGTTGTTGTATACATGTTTGTTTATGGCTGTGTCACCGTGCATTTTTGTGTCATGTGGTATTTTGGGGTGGAGTATTACAACCACCTATTACGTATTCCTGCGCCTGTCTCCAATCATTTATACAACGTGACAATAGCCTCCTGACACAGGAGGTTGGTGGCACCTTAATTGGGGAGAATGGGATCGTGGTAGTGAGTGGAATCACTGGAATGATATCAAACACATGGTTTCCAGGTGTTTGATGAGATTCCATTTGCTCCGTTCCGGCCATTATGTGCCATTCTCCCCTCAGCAGCCTCCTGAATAGTATTAATCAGTCATGAAAATTAAGTGAGCTAGTTAATTTACTCTAGTAGTTTAAGAGTACCAAGTGCCACCTACAGACAAGACTGAGAACAGCAATCAAATGTGATTCAACCATAACATGTGCTTTGATTGTAGAAGTGACCTGTATTTAAAGATCCAATGCAGCCATTTTTATCTCAATATCAAATCATTTCTGGGTAATAATTAAGTAACTTACTGTGATTGTTTTTCAATTAAAATGATCAAAATAACTTCTAGCAAAGAGCCATTTCTCAAGTAAGAATGTTGCTACGACTGTCTGGGAGTGGTCTTAGTAGGGAGGGGGAAACTGAAAAATATCTGTTATTGGCAGAGGTTTGGAACTCTTTCTTACTGGGCTATTAACTAATTTATCACCTGGTGATGTCACCAGGCAGGCCAGAACTCCATCTCACCAAAACAGGCATTTCAGGCAGTCTTTTCAAACAGCTTTTACACTTAAAGGGCATTATCATCCAACCTGTGTGGAAATCATGTTTTTGAATGCACTGGGCCTTTAAAGATGGTCCCATGATCACACCATAGTTTTGCATGAAAATACCACAGCAATGAGTTAAACAGCACTTAATTCACATTTTGCTTACATTTCAGTGTATTTTTAGTGATCAAGATAAGACCTCGTCATCACATTGTAGTGATGCTGTCATAAAAAAAATTATGTTAAAAACATATCCTCACTGCACAGTAATTCTGAGCTGTTCGAGTATACAGTAGAGAAACGAAGCGAAAAGATTTTAGCTCGCACAATAGAAAACAATTAAGAAATTTCATGAGGTAAACGCTTACCAAAGTTGAGTAGCGCGCTTGTAATTGTACACATACACTGTGTTAAAAACATTAGGAATACCTGCTCTTTCCATGAGACTGACCAAGTGAAAGCTATGATCCCTTATTGATGCCACTTGTTAAATCCACTTCAAATCAGTGTAGATGAAGGGGAGGAGACAGGTTAAAGAAGGATTTTTAAGCCTTGAGACATAGATTGCCATTCAGATGGTGAATGGGCAAGACAAAAGATTTAAGTGCCTTTGAACTGGGTATGGTAGTAGGTGCCAGGCATACCGGCTTGAGTGAGTCAAGAACTGAAACGCTGCTGGGTTTTTCACTTTTTCACGTTCAGCAGTTTCCTGTGTATATCAAGAGTGGTCCACCACCCAAAGGACATACAGCCAAATTGACAACTGTGGGAAGCATTGGAGTCAACATGGGCCAGCATTTCTGTGGAATGCTTGACACCATGTAGAGTCCATGCACCGACGAATTGAGGCTGTTCTGGGGGCAAAAGGAGGTACAACTAATATTAGGAAGGTGTTCCTAATGTTTTGTACACTGTGTGTACACTACATGACAAAGTATGTGGACACCTGCTCGTCGAACATCTCATTCCAAAATCATGGGCATTAATATAGAGTTTGTCCCCCCTTTGCTGCTATAGTAGCCTCCTCTCTTCGGGGAAGGCTTTCCACTAGATGTTGGAACATTGCTGCAGGGATTTGCTTCTATTCAGCCACAAGTGCATTAGTGAGGTCCGGCACTGATGTTAGGCAATAAGGCCTGACTTGCAGTCGGCGTTCCAATTCATCCTAAAGGATTTTAATGGGGTTGAGGTCAGGGCTCTGTGCAGGCCAGACAAGTTCCGAAATTTTAAAAACAGCCCCAAACCGATATTCCTCCTCCACCAAACTTTACAGTTGGCAGTACTATGAATTCGGGCAGGTAGCGTTCTCCTGGCATCCACCAAACCAAGACTCATCCGTCGGACTGCCAGATGGTGAAGTGTAATTCATCACTCCAAAGAACGCATTTCCACTGCTCCATGGTGATCTTAGGCTTGTGTGCGTGTGCTTGGCCATGGAATACCCATTTCATGAAGCCTCCGACGAACAGTTATTGTACTGATGTTGCTTCCAGAGGCAGTTTGGAACTCAGTAATGAGTGTTGCAACCGAGGACAGACAATTTTTACGTGTGCCAGCACTCGCCGGTCCCGTTCTGTGAGTTTGTGTGGCCCACCACTTCACGGCTGAGCCGTTGTTGCTCATAGACCTTTCCACTTCACAATAACTGCCCTTACAGTTCTAGCAGGGCAGAAAGTTTAGAAACCAACTTGCTGGAAAAGTGGCATCCAATGGATGACACTTTGAAAGTTACAGCGCTTCAGTAAGGCCATTCTACTGCCGATGTTTGTCTATGGAGATTGCATGGCTGTGTGCCCAATTTTAAACACCTGTCAGCAACAGGTATGGCTGAAATAGCAGAATCCACTAATTTGAAGGGGTGTCCACATGCTTTTGTATATATATAGTGTACTTAGGCCACCAATTAGCTAAGGAGGTGAAACAAATGATTAACATCTGCTAACCATGTGTACAGTTGTGGCCAAAAGTTTTGAGAATGACACAAATATTAAATTCCACAAAGTTTGCTGCTTCAGTGTCTTTAGATATTTTGTCAGATGTTACTATGGAATACTGAAGTATAATTACAAGAATTTCATAAGTGTCAAAGGCTTTTATTGACAATTACATGAAGTTGATGCAAAAAATCAATATTTGCAGTGTTGACCCTTTTTTTTCAAGACTTCTGCAATCCGCCCTGGCATGCTGTCAATTAACTTTTGGGCAACACCCTGGCTGATGGCAGCCAATTCTTGCATAATCAATGCTTGAAGTTTGTCAGGATTTGTGGGTTTTTGTTTGTCCACCCGCCTCTTGAGGATTGACCACAAGTTCTCAATGGGATTAAGGTCTGGGGAGTTTCCTGGCCATGGACCCAAAATATCGATGTTTTGTTCCCCGAGCCACTTAGTTATCACTTTTGCCTTATGGCAAGGTGCTCTATCATGCTGGAAAAGGCATTGTTCGTCGCCAAACTGTTCCTGGATGGTTGGGAGAAGTTGCTCTCGGAGGATGTGTTGGTACCATTCTTTATTCATGGCTGTGTTCTTAGGCAAAATTGTGAGTGAGCCCACTCCCTTGGCTGAGAAGCAACCCCACACATGAATGGTCTCAGGATGCTTTACTGTTGGCATGACACAGGACTGATGGTAGTGCTCACCTTGTCTTCTCCGGACA
>QNTS01000349.1:3536-16375 GCA_003317085.1 Hucho hucho
GCTTCAGCCTTTCAGAGCATCACGCACACTGCCTATTAGGATTAAATACATTTCTCAGACTAGTTTCATGGAATTTACCCAGGATTCACCCAGGCAGCGCAGAGCCATTACTGTGTGTGTGTGTGTTCGAGTGGTTGAATGAAGTGTTTTCACTGACGCTGGCTGCTGCTGCCTGTCCATCTGAGTGTGCTGTGCTGAACTGTGGGGCTCTGATGGACTGGTGTGTGTGTGTGATGTGTGTGTCCCTGTGTGTGTGTGTGTGTGTCTGTGTGCATGTGCGGTGTGTATGTGTATGTGTCCCTGTGGTGTGTGTGCATCTGGGTGTGTGCGTCTGTACATGTGTGTGTGCGTGTATGTGTGCGTGTGTGTGTGTGTGTGTGTGTGTGTGTGTGGTACTGTCTGTGAGGCTAAGGCTAGCGACCTCTGACTGGACGGCATAGTGCAATCCAAGCAGAACTGTCACAGTCACAGAGGGATGGAGAGAGGGCCACGCCTCCTTGGAAATGCCAGCAAATCAAATCAAATCAAATCAAATTTATTTATAAAGCCCCCCTTACATCAGCTGATGTCACAGAGTGCTGTACAGAAACCCAGCCTAAAACCCCAAACAGCAAGCAATGCAGGTGTAAAAGCACGGTGGCTAGGAAAAACTC
This sequence comes from Hucho hucho, assembly GCA_003317085.1. Classification (NCBI taxonomy): domain Eukaryota; kingdom Metazoa; phylum Chordata; class Actinopteri; order Salmoniformes; family Salmonidae; genus Hucho; species Hucho hucho. The sequence continues at coordinate 4,190 of QNTS01000349.1, forward strand.
CCTAGAAAGGCCAAAACCTAGGAAGAAACCTAGAGAGAAACCAGGCTGTGAGGGGTGGCCAGTCCTCTTCTGGCTGTGCCGGGTGCAGATTATAACAGAACATGGACAAGATTTTAAAATGTTCATAAAACAGGCAGAACAGTTGAAACTGGAGAAGCAGCACGGCCAGGTGGACTCGGGACATCAAGGAGTCATCAGGCCAGGTAGGCCTTGAGGAATGGTCCTAATGCTCAGGTCCTCCGAGAGAGAGAGAGAGAGAGAGAGAGAGAGAGAGAGAGAGAGAGAGAGAGAGAGAGAGAGAGAGAGAGAAGAAGAAAAAAAAAGAGCAGCTTGTGTAGATAGCTTTCTTTGTCTGACTGCATCCTGACAACACAAGGACTTGGTCACGTCTGTCCGCTAGTCTAGACATCCAGAAACATAGACATCCAATTTAGATTACCTGAATACGAGCACAATGAAAAATCCAAGGGTATTTTTCGTTAATTTGTTTATTTCAATAAACCTTGGAAGTGAATGAATCTACTGGATAAATTGCAGGTTCTGATGTTGTTAGTAGTTTTGAAGGCTGTATGAACTGTATCTCATTGATAGAACAGTGACGTATGGTAGATCAGTTATATAGGCAGTGAGTGGTTTTGGGGGGTTATGTGTTATTGGTGTTGGAGGCAAAGATGACAAGCGCAGGTGACCTTCATTTCCCCCTCATCACCCCCCTGAGAGTGTCAGTCACAGAGGTGGTCTGGTCTGCAACACGATGGGGGGTGCCTGGGGACACGTTAATGAGGGGGCAATCTGACACCCCTCATGGAGCCCCTACACAGCCCCACAATATCCATCCAGGGGTGGCAGGTAGCCTAGTGGTTAGAGTGTTGGGCCAGTAACCGAAAGGTTGTTAGGTTGAATCCCTGAGCTGACAAGGTAAAAATCTGTTGTTCTGCCCCTGAACAAGGCAGTTAACCCACTGTTCCTAGGCTGTCATTGTAAATAATAATGTGTTCTTAACTGACTTGCCTAGTTAAATAAAGGTAAACTTTTTTGGGGGAAATTCTAATCAGCCCAGCCTAAAGATCACTCCTGTCACCAGCCCACCAGCACAACACACGTGGGACACACACAGGATCCCACCCACACAGCACACGCTGGCTAAAAGGTAACATTCCCTCAGCGTTAGTGGAAGTGACAGCCACACTGCAGCGAACACAGAGGTGAAGTTGCCTGAACATTAGCCGAAGCTGAGAGCAGGTCAAGGGTGACGGGGAGGTTTGATAGGAAGGGCTGATGGAAGGGGTGATGGGGAGGGGCGTAGTTAGATGGGGAGGGAATACGAGGAGGGGTGACAGGAGAGAGAGAGAGAGAGAGAGAGAGAGAGAGAGAGAGAGAGAGAGAGAGAGAGAGAGAGAGAGAGAGAGAGAGAGAGAGAGAGAGAGAAAAGGGGCAGACAGCTTTAAGTACACTGATGGATTTCACTTAAATAATCAAGGAAACAGCAGTCCTCTCCTCAGATTGAAAAGGGAAAATACAGCCACTCTCTGGATGAGGTCTGACCATCTCATTTATAAGATCCCCACAATCCTAACGCCAGTAAAAAAGAAGCAATAACTACAATAATTGGGATTCTGCATTCAATTCAAGTATTGGCTATACTAGGGATGTCTGATGTTTAATATGATTAAGTATTTTCTTAATGCATCCTCCTACTACTATTACAGTCTGTATTTCTTCTCCATATAAATAGAACATTTTGGCATGAGCTGCCAAGGCGTCAGTGTGTACAGTACAGTAGTGTATGTTTGGAGTGTTTGGGCCACTGTGCAGCCACCCACCTTGCCTGCTGTTTTTCACAGGCTACATCCCAAATGACACCCTATTCCCTTTATAGTGCACTACTTTCAACCAGGGCCTATTGGGAAGTAGTGCACTATATAGGGAATAGGGTGTCATTTGGGATGACTTCACAGAGTTCCTGGTTAGTAGACCACATAATCAGAACTTTGCCACCAGAAGTTCTGCTCTGCCTTTGCACTGTCAGGGCTTCAGCCTTTCAGAGCATCACGCACACTGCCTATTAGGATTAAATACATTTCTCAGACTAGTTTCATGGAATTTACCCAGGATTCACCCAGGCAGCGCAGAGCCATTACTGTGTGTGTGTATTAGTGTGTGTGTGTGTGTTCGAGTGGTTGAATGAAGTGTTTTCACTGACGCTGGCTGCTGCTGCCTGTCCATCTGAGTGTGCTGTGCTGAACTGTGGGGCTCTGATGGACTGGTGTGTGTGTGTGATGTGTGTGTCCCTGTGTGTGTGTGTGTCTGTGTGCATGTGCGGTGTGTATGTGTATGTGTCCCTGTGGTGTGTGTGCATCTGGGTGTGTGCGTCTGTACATGTGTGTGTGCGTGTATGTGTGCGTGTGTGTGTGTGTGTGTGTGTGTGTGTGTGTGTGGTACTGTCTGTGAGGTTAAGGCTAGCGACCTCTGACTGGACGGCATAGTGCAATCCAAGCAGAACTGTCACAGTCACAGAGGGATGGAGAGAGGGCCACGCCTCCTTGGAAATGCCAGCAGCAGAGCAGCTTGTGTAGATAGCTTTCTTTGTCTGACTGCATCCTGACAACACAAGGACTTGGTCACGTCTGTCCGCTAGTCTAGACATCCAGAAACATAGACATCCAATTTAGATTACCTGAATACGAGCACAATGAAAAATCCAAGGGTATTTTAACACGTTAATGAGGGGGCAATCTGACACCCCTCATGGAGCCCCTACACAGCCCCACAATATCCATCCAGGGGTGGCAGGTAGCCTAGTGGTTAGAGTGTTGGGCCAGTAACCGAAAGGTTGTTAGATCGAATCCTCGACCTGACAAGGTAAAAATCTGTTGTTCTGCCCCTGAACAAGGCAGTTAACCCACCGTTCCTAGGCTGTCATTGTAAATAATAATGTGTTCTTAACTGACTTGCCTAGTTAAATAAAGGTAAACTTTTTTGGGGGAAATTCTAATCAGCCCAGCCTAAAGATCACTCCTGTCACCAGCCCAACAGCACAACACACGTGGGACACACACAGGATCCCACCCACACAGCCCACGCTGGCTAAAAGGTAACATTCCCTCAGCGTTAGTGGAAGTGACAGCCACACTTCAGCGAACACAGAGGTGAAGTTGCCTGAACATTAGCCGAAGCTGAGAGCAGGTCAAGGGTGATGGGGAGGTTTGATAGGAAGGGGTGATGGGGAGGGGCTTAGTTAGATGTGGAGGGAATACGAGGAGGGGTGACAGGATTGGTGTAGTAAGATAGAGAGGCTTTACAAGGAGAGGTGATGAGGGGTGACAGGATGGGTGTAGTTAGATAGAGAGGCTTGACGAGGAGGGGTGAGGAGAGATGATGAGAGGTGACAGGATGGGTGTAGTAAGATAGAGAGGCTTAACGAGGAGGGGTGATGAGGGGTGACAGGATGGGTGTAGTAAGATAGAGAGGCTTGACGAGGAGGGGTGATGAGGGGTGACAGGATGGGTGTAGTAAGATAGAGAGGCTTGACGAGGAGGGGTGAGGAGAGATGATGAGAGGTGACAGGATGTGTGTAGTTAGATAGAGAGGCTTGATGAGGAGAGGTGATGAGGGGTGACAGGATGGGTGTAGTAAGACAGAGAGGCTTGATGAGGACAGGTGAGGAGAGGTGATGAGGGGTGACAGGATGGGTGTAGTTAGATAGAGAGGCTTGACGAGGAGAGGTGATGCCTGCTGCTACAGAATGTGCTCATACAATCTTAGAAGAAAATCTGCTATCTAGAACTTAAAAGTGTTCTTTGCTTTTCCCCATAGGATAACCCTTTGAAGAACCCTTTTTGGTTCCAGGTAGAACCCTTTTGAGTTCCATGAAGAGCCCTTTCCACTTAGGGTTCTACATGGAACCCAAAAGAGTTCTACCTGAAACCAACACTTTACTTGATACCAAGTGTCATAACATGTTATTACACTGGGTGTTATGTCATACCAGCTGACATAACGTGTCATAACCTGTCATAATATGGTCATAACACTGTCATGACCCACATATTTACACCTGTTGTGACATATAGTGCGTTATTTTATGGCTGGATATGACACCTACATAAGAGTGTCAAAACCCACATTCATCTCAGTCATCAGCAATAGAGCATTGGGGTAGGTGCATGTCTGGCATCAATGTGTGCACAATTACAATTATAATTAATTATGGTCAATAAAAAAAATATATACAGTACCATTCAAAAGTTTGGACACACCTACTCGTTAAGGGTTTTTCTTTAGATTTACTATTTTCTACATTGTAAAATAATAGTGGAGACATCAAATCAATGAAATAACACATATGGAATATTTTAGATTGTTCAAAGTAGACACCTTTGCCTTAATGACAGCTTTGCATTCTCTCAACCAGCTTCATGAGGTAGTCACCTGGAATACTTTTCCAACAGTCTTGAAGGAGTTCCCACATATGCTGAGCACTTGTCGGCTGCTTATCCTTTACTCTTCGCTCCAACTCATTCCAAACCATCTCAATTGTGTTGAGGTTGCATGATTGTGGAGGCCAGGTCATCTGATGCAGCATTCCATCACTCTCCTTCTTGGTCAAATAGCCCTTACACAGCTGGAGGTGTGTTGGGTCATTGTCCTGTTGAAAAACAAATGATAGTCCCACTAAGCGCAAACCAGATGGGATGGCATATCGCTGCAGAATGCTGTGGTAGCCATGCTGGTTAAGTGTGCTTTGAATTCTAAATAATTTACTGACAGAGTCACCAGCAAAGCACCCCCACACCACCACACCTCCTCCTCCATGCTTCACGGTGGGAACCACACATGCGTACATAGTCCGTTCACTTACTCTGTGTCTCACAAAGACACGGCTGTTGGAACCCAAAATCTCAAATTTGGACTCATCAGACCAAAGGACAAATTTCCACCGGTCTATTGTCCATTGCTATTGTTTCTTGGCCCAAGCAAGTCTCTTCTTATTATTGGTGTCCTTTGCTAGTGGTTTCTTTGCAGCAATTTGAGGCCTGATTCACGCAGTCTCCTCTGAACAGTTGATGTTGAGATGTGTCTGTAACTTGAACATTTATTTGAGGCTGGTAACTCTAATGAACTTATCCTCTGCAGCAGAGGTAACTTTGGGACTTCCTTACCTGTGACGGTCCTCGTGAGAGCCAGTTTCATCATGGCACTTGATGGTTTTTGCGGCTGACCTTCATGTCTTAAAGTAATGATTGACTGTAATTTTTATTTGCTTATTTGAGCCGTTCTTGCCGTTATATGGACTTTGTATTTTACCAAATAGGGCTATCTTCTGTACACCACCCCTACCATGTCACAACACAACTGATTGGCTCAAACACATTAAGAAAGAAAGAAATTCCACAAATTAACTTTTAACAAGGCACACCTGTTAATTGAAATGCATTACATTACCTCATGAAGCTGGTTGAGAGAATGCCAAAAGTGTGCAAAGCTGTCATCAAGGCAAAGGGTGGCTACTTTGAAGAATCGTAAATATAAAATATATTTTGACTTGTTTAACACTTTTTTTGGTTACTGCATGATTCCATATGTGGTATTTCATAGTTTTGATGTCTTCACTAATATTCTACAATGTAGAAAATAGTAAAAATAAAGAAAAACCCTGCAGTGTGTCCAAACCTTTGACTGGTATTGTATATAACATGAACATATTGTTCACATGTAGGTTATGGTGTAATGGAATGTTTTGCCTTGCGTGGTAGGTTTTGTGGGTTTTGACACTCTTATGTATCTGTCATAACCAGACATAAAAAAACACATTATATGACACAACAGGTCAACATATGGGTCTCATGACAGTGTTATGACCATATTATAAAAGGTTATGACAAGTTATGTAAGCTGTTATGACATATTATGACATGGTCATGACGTGTCATAATGTGTTATGACGCTGGGTTTCAAGTAAAGTGTTACCAAAGTGTACTACTTGGAACCCAAAAGGGTTCGCCTATGGGGACAGCTGATGAACCCTTTTGGAACCCTTTTTGATAAGAGTGTATCTATCTAGCCCTCCCTCTCCTCGCGGCTAGCTTAGCAACAATATGCAGTGTGTCCCCCTTCCCCTTCTCCCTTCTTCCAATCTATAGTGCTGCATTATATAGATCCCATCACCAGCCTTACCACACGCATACAAACATGCACACGCAGGCACATGCAGGCACGCAAAGAGACATACACAAACACATACACACACACGTACGTGCACACACACACAGAGGGTTCCATAATCAGATCAGTTCAATGCTGGAAGCAGAAATCCCTCAAGCCTAATTCACCAGCAAACAGTTGCTGACAAAGCAAAGAAAGGCATAATGGGGTGTCGCCTTTCTCCTCCAACACCAGTAAGAGTGGGGGAGCTGTGTGTGTGTCTGTGGGTGTGTGGTGTGCATGCACAGCACATTCTCCAGTGTTAAATCAACACTGATTTACAGTGTTACATGTAACTATGTTCCAGTGTCTTTATGGTTCCACTCTTTTCTGTGTTAAAATAACACATTGCTCATAGTAAAGCAGGGGTCCAATCAAAATCAATGGAAACTGTGTAGAAATGATAATGGACCGACATTCATACAGTTTCTTGACTGTGTCCAGCTCACTAATAATCACCCAAATTAAAGTAGACAGTCAGGGAGCATCAAAAATGGCAAAAAACGATGGATAGGGGACTATTTATTTAAATATTTGACGGTGAGGAAATACAATATATTTTCAATTCGGACTTACGGACCTCATTGACGACCAAACACAGCCCTAGGGAAAAAATGAGTTTGACACCTCTGGTGTAAAGCCTTATTTGCATATCTCAGGTTGCCTTTCAAGTGAATTGTAGAGTTACCACCCATGACTGTATTTGTTAGTGACAAAGACATGCATACGTTCATTTTCAGTCCTGTGACCTTTATCAAGTGAGAGCCTAATTAAACCTCATGGTTTGCACACCACATCAGGCCTGCAAGTCACATAATGCTGGCTTGCTAAGTGATGTGTAATTCCTAATGGAATCCAGCCAGAGTGGTGCTATCAAACATTATTCATCCGCAACCTGCATTCAGTATGACTGCCAGGGTTAGGAAGACTAAGATATGAGACTACCTAAAGCATCTAAACTGGAATAACCATTTCAGTAACGTGCAATAAATCCAAGTAACAGATTAGATTAATTTAGAAAATCTATGTTATTTAATAGAGTATCATAAGATGAATTAATTGATGTACATGCAAAAACATAGATATTGAAACAAACATTCTCAAAATGCAATAGAAGTCCTGTATGGCTCTGTTGGTAGGGCATGGTGCTTGCAACACCAGGGTTGTGGGTTTGGTTCCCATGGGGGACCAGTACAAAGATGTATTCACTCACTCTGGATAAGAGTGTCTGCTAAAATATAAATGTGAGCATGATGGGTGTTGTTTTTGGTTCAACACTCGTTATTCAAACACTAGGGTTATTCTACACCACTGCACACACACACACACACACACATTTTTGGCTGTGGGTTTGTGATTGGTCATTTTAGAGTTAGAGGATAATTTTAATGTTCTCTGCTCTCTCTTACCTCACTTTGACATCTCCCTGTGTGTACGATGAAGGTAATTTAATCAGCTGCCACTTGAGATTGGGGGGAAAATTTCAGTCGAAGAGAGAGAAAGAGAGTTCATCTGTGCGGGTAAATATTCATGATCACACAGCAGAGCAGCTGAGCGAGGAGTGTGAGAAACATTGTTTTTTTAACCAGTCAGTGACGTTGTTACACTGCATCATTGTATCACTGTATCAGATTCACGCTCCGCAAACAGAACAGATATTTTCACCCTGTGGTGTCATAGCACTGACAAGCAACCAAGTCTGCTTTCATTGAGTACCTCTAGATGCAGTATTGAGGTTTGGTACTTAAGTGCTTAACTATTTACAGTATTTTAGAGGTGTCAAGTGCAGCAGAAACGTCCTCTACTTTCAACCATTCAGGAAATCTTTACCTATTGTTAACATGTATATTTGTTTCTTTCTCTGCATACCTGTGTATGAAACATATTGTCCATTCTGACTCAAACTATTTTCACAACAAATGTGAATGTGAATCTTACGATTCTCTGTTGAAATTATATTCTCTCCCAGTCTGTGACTGTAGCTAGCCCAGACATTCTCTCTCTCTCTCTCTTTCTAGCACACACACACACATTCTGTGGTGGTGGTGAAGGCACTTCTTACGCCCCCGAGAGAGCAGAGACTGTAAAGACTGCCAGCCTTTCTTCCATGTGATTCACACAGCAACAATGGCTGATGAGAGCTGAACATAATGTAAACAAAAGCTCATAATTTTTGCTGCCAGGCTATTGTCAATGTGAACCCACTGGCTGTCAAGGTCCATCCTCCTCTTGATAATAGCAGCTAGGAACCAGGGAGTGGGAACTGTACTGTACATTTCAGCATTGTGGTCATGCCATAGATGAAATACCAAATTATTTTATACAACTTTACTGTTGGGGATAATAAATAAATAATGTGTCTTATGAATAGGATTTTCCCCACTCAATCCTCAATTTGAAACCCAGGCTATTGTAGACATGAACCCCCTCACCATAGCAGGTAGGCAGTAGGCTGTGCGCATTATGCATCGACGGAATAACAAAACAAAAACAAAAAAACTCTAAATTGTTGCATTGTGAAAATATCACAGATGAAATGCCAACAGTACATCAGAGTCTAAAAGATTAAACAAAATGTAAATTATTCCTCCCACTCTCAATTTGTGATCCAAAATATTCATAACCAAAGTTCTGTCAAATGTATTTGAACTAGGCTATATTTGTGCATATTTGTAAGTACAAATACATTAGTACTGAGTGTACACTATTATTTGTTACAAAAATCGTACGGGCCCTGGTAAAAAGTAGTGCACTATATTGGGAATAGGGTGCCATTTGGGACACAGTCTGTGTGTTATCGGATCCATATGAATATTATTAACGCTTCCATCCATAGTGCCTGTAACTGTTCAGCAGCACTCAAAAGGAGCTGAGAGACTAATGGCCTTTAATAATACCCAACCAGCAGTCTCATTGTTATTGAGATACAGTAATGCTCAAAGAATATAACCGCATCACTACAGCTCAAAGCCAAGATAATGAATCTGTCACCTTGAGGTGTGATTATCATCACATTTGTGATGCTTGGTTGCTTGACAATAATTGTCATCTCACTTTTTTTTATTTTTGCCATGTCATTGCTGACACTGGCATTGCCTGGTTCATTGGCTACAAAGATGACTCATATGCATTCAGCCATCTGTGGCAACCTCTTCAGCAGGGCAAACGATCATCCAAGTAGATCAGATGGCAAATGTTAAAATGATTTGTTGGTTAACATGAGAAAGAGCTTTGTAAGGCCATCCATCTCATCTCTATGAGTGAGTACAAGGCAGGCAACTGCACATTCACATTATCTGCTTCCGATTGAGTTTACGTTGCCCGACAATTTCTGCTAATTATGTCTAATTGTGCTTTCATTAAATAAACCCCAGGTGGTGTATGTGTCGTCTAAATGGCACAAACTCATTCAGAAGGCCTTTTAGAACGCCTCACGCCCACACAAGACCGCCTTTCTATTGAGAAGAAATGCAGTTCGCTCCATCACCATCAGAAAGGCTAAATGATGTGTGTTTGATGTGGATCGTTGTGTTTGACGCAGAGTAGCTTGCCTTTGGCTTATCGTGGCTAATCGACCAAACACACACACACACACACACACACACACACACACACACACACGTGCACACGCACACACACTAACGACTGTTACACGCCACTCAGAGAGCCATTTAATCAGGTCAAGCGGCTGTCATGATGTGGCCTTGAAGCTTCTATTCAGTTGCATACTTTACTGTAGCTCTGTGTGTGTGTTTCATGCAGCACTTGAAAGTTCTATCCAGGTGCATGCTTTACTGAACCGGAACTCATAATGAGCCACATTACAGAATGGAAAGCAGACACGAAGCAGAAAGAGAAAATACATGAATTGGCTGTAACAACCTTCTTAGAAATACATATTCCTGCACATCTCCAATAGGCATGAGGAATAGAGACATGTACATCTTTGCATTACCATAGATATGTCTGCTAGACTGTGCCACGCATAGCACAGTTAGTTCACCTGGTTGTGCAGCCCAGCCTCAGTGTGTCGTATCATGAGAGCCAGGCAGGCTGGTGCGATGGGGCCGTTGGTCATACATACTGTACCAGTCTACCAGTACAAGGTACCAGTGTACTCAACCTGCTCTGAGTCACTCTCAGAGCCACTTGTACCACATTCACCTGGTTGTCACCTCGTTGTGCAGCCCAGCCTCATTCCATTGTATTGGGATAGCCAGGAAGGCTGGTGCAGGGCAGCCACAGGTCATACTGTACCAGTCTAGTCAGCCTGCTCCGAGTCACTTCCATATTTCTGCAGTGCTTCCTGGTACCTTGTATCTGGGACAGAAATAGTCCTTCTCCCTTCCCCCGCTCTCTTGTTATGTGACTTTAACAAATGACTTAAATCCCACGAGATAAGAGCTAAAACTGATGGCCTCTGAATCTTAACCAATCCCTGAAAACCTCTCATCACATCTTCTCCAACCGGCCCTGAGGCATCTAGTGCTGAGCAGCGAGCAGCGAGCAGCGAGAGCATCATCTTCTGTTTGGGGAGAACTCCGTCATCTATCTAATGGATATGCACCATTTCACCATTGTTTCAAATAATAACACAGCATATCAATCTGGATTCTAGGATAATCATCGAGAGAGAACAGTGGAGAACGCGGCGCTGCCATTGCCATGGGTTGGTTCTTATGAGGGTTGTCTCCCCAAATGGTACCTTGTCCCTACATAGTGCACTACTTTTGACCAGAGCCTTATGTGTTCGAAAGTAGTGCACTATACTATATAAACAAATCTCAAAATTGATAGGTATATGCAAAAATGTAACTTCAGCCTGTGGTGCCTGGCTTAAAATAATGATATACAGCCTTTGTTGTTTTTAAATCACAGATTGCGCCGTTAACATGAAAACATCCATCATTAAAAATGTGCCCCTACAGAAAATTATCCTACATCCCGCAATGCAAATACATTCATTTACTGCTCAAAATTCATCAGACAACAACCAAACCACTGGCCATTAAATCTAAGTGGTGAGAACTCTCTACGCAGCAAAAGAGAGAAAATCAGGCATGAGAGGTTGTGTTTTTGCATCTGTCATATTGAACAATGGTAAAAAGGCCTATTGCTCTTGTCATATTGCTCCTGCCATATTGAACACTGTGGTAAAAAGGCATATTTCTCATGTCATAAGAACACTGTGGTAAAAAGGCCTATTGCTCCTGTCATATTGAACACTGTGGTAAAAAGTCCTGTTGCTTCGGTCATATTGAACACTGTGGTAAAAATGTATTTTGCTCCTGTCATATTGCTCCTGTCATATTGAACACGGTGGTAAAAAGTCCTGTTGCTTCGGTCATATTGAACACTGTGGTAAAAAGGCCTTTTGCTCCTGTCATATTGCTCCTGTCATATTGAACAATGTGGTAAAAAGGCCTATTGCTCCTGTCATATTGAACACCGTGGTAAAAACCCTGTTGCAACTGTCATATTGAACACTGTGGTAAAAAGGCCTATTGCTCTTGTCATATTGCTCCTGTCATATTGAACACTGTGGTTTAAAGGCCTATTGCTCCTGTCATAAGAACACTGTGGTAAAAAGGCCTATTGCTCCTGTCATAAGAACACTGTAGTAAAAAGGCCTATTGCTCCTGTCATATTGAACACTGTGGTAAAAAGGCCTGCTGATCCAGTCATATTGAACAATGTTGTAAAAAGGCCTATTGCTCCTGTCATATTGAACACTGTGGTAAAAAGAGAGAAAATCAGGCATGAGAGGTTGTGTTTTTGCATGTCATATTGAACACTGTGGTAAAAAGGCCTATTGCTCTTGTCATATTGCTCCTGTCATATTGAACACTGTGGTTTAAAGGCCTATTGCTCCTGTCATAAGAACACTGTGGTAAAAAGGCCTATTGCTCCTGTCATATTGCTCCTGTCATATTGAACACTGTGGTAAAAAGGCCTATTGCTCCTGTCATAAGAACACTGTAG
>QNTS01000349.1:21293-43735 GCA_003317085.1 Hucho hucho
GAGAGAGAGAGAGAGAGAGAGAGAGGGGAAGAGTTAGAGAGAGAAAGAGAGGGGAAGAGTTAGAGAGCGAGAGCGAGAGAGAGAGAGAGAGAGAGGGGAAGAGTTAGAGAGAGAAAGAGAGAGAGAGAGGGGAAGAGTTAGAGAGAGAAAGAGAGAGAGAGGGGAAGAGTTAGAGAGAGAGAGCGAGAAAGAGAGAGAGAGAGCGAAAGAGAGAGCGAAAGAGAGAGAGAAAGAGAGAGCGAGAGAGAGCGAGAGAGAGAAAGAGAGAGTCAATCAGAATAAAACAAATTACATCACAATCAAAACAAAACTACATTGCTCATTGGGAAACACAAGCAAAAAGCAAAATGCAGTGCTATCTGGCCCTAAATCGACAGTACACCATGGCAAACTATTTGACCATGGTTACTGATCAAAACCTTAGAAAAACCTTGACAAAGTACAGGCTCAGTGAGCACAGCCTTGCCATTGAGAAGGGTAGACACAGGAAAACCTGTCTCCCTGTGCAGGAAAGGCTGTGCAACCACTGCACAACAGCAGAACCTGAGACAGAACTGCATTTCCTGACAAAATGTCAAAAATATAAAACAATTAGAGAGTGTCATTTCCCCAAATTTGAAACCCTTATTCAAGGTTTCAAAGACCTCTCTGATGAGAGTAGGCTACCCATCCTGTTGGGGGAGGACACAGAGAGCTGTGGGTTGGCAGCGCACTACATTTCTGCCTGCCATAAGATGAGGGACAGTGTCTGACAGACCAATCAACCTGCACATGTCCTCTACTGTATGCTTAGTGTTATTGTTTATTGTATGGTTATTTTGACCCTTGGTTATTGTTGTTACTGTTGTCCCGTTGACAATTTTGATCCTTGTTATTTTCATATTGTAAATATCAAAAGTAAGCTTTGGCAATATGTACATTGTTACGTCATGCCAATAAAGTAAATTGAATTGAAAATTGAATTGAATTGAATTGAGTTAGAGAGAGAAAGAGAGAGAGAGAGAGTTAGAGAGAGAAAGAGAGAGAGAGAGAGTTAGAGAGAGAAAGAGAGAGAGTTAGAGAGAGAAAGAGAGAGAGTTAGAGAAAGAGAGAGAGAAAGAGAGAGAAAGAGAGAGAGAAAGAGAGAGAGCGAGACTCATGCCTCTGAATTTACAAGACTGACTTCACATTGTAACTCAGTCTCCATTCACAATTGCCATTCTACTTCAGTTGAAGGAAAAACACATCAGTTCAAAGCTTCCTGAGGATATGCCATTGTGATCGCAACCATTAAAGCTGCAATTTGTAACTTTTTAGGAGACTCAACCAAATTTACATGGAAATGTGTGTTATAGATCTATAATTTTCATTGAAAGAAAGTCTAAGAAGTGGTAGATCTGTTCTATGTGTGCTATTTTTATCCCTCCCGTTCTAAAGTTTTGCGTCTCTTAACTTTGGTTTGTACACCAGCTTCAGACCACGGAAAACGCAATATTTTTGGTTATGGAAAATATATTTCACAGCTGTTTAGATGGTACAATGATTCTCTACACTATTTTTGCTTGTTTTGTCACATAAACTGAAATTATGCGAAGTTTTAGATCTACCAGGAAATGGCAGAACGATTTTTGCACAGTGCATCTTTAAAATGTTATACAACATAAATGACGAAGAAAATAGTAAGATGATACCTTCTCTCAGGCATAAATTATGCCGTTTCAACAATCAATTGGTTTCTGAGGGCCACATGCATTAAATCGAAATGGGAGAGAATGAGACCATTCACTTAAATGTGGTTGCTAATGCATTAAGTTATGAGGAAATGTAAATGTATCTGAGCTCTGGCTCCGAATGCTTCCTGTGATCAGACTTTTAATCAAGCTACTGGAAGAAGAATATATTAGCAGTGCTATCTGCTCTCTAAGTCTCAGCGTTCCCATAGAGTGTTGTACAAGTGAAGCAGCGATGCGGATAGCAGAGTTATGTCCGACACAAGCACACTGGCGTCCACCATTGTCCTCTAGCAATCTCAACATGTCACTCCTCATAGGGAGGAGATCGAAGCGCTAGCTCTCTGGGCGCCGGGCTGTAAGATAGGCCTGTGATTTACCAGCTTTGAGTTTGTGCTATCTTCCTCTTGAAAATAAGTGTCAGGTGCATGTTATTTTATATTATTTCACCAAATGGAAACCTGATGAAGGCTGTTTCAGCCAAAAGACAGGAACAGGAAGAGCCTGTTTGAAAGTAAAACAGGCCTTCTAGTCAAGGTGTAAAACCTGGGCCCATATCCACAAATTGTCTCAGAGTAAGAGTGCTGATCTAGGATCAGTTCGACCATGCATTACAATCTAAAAGGAAAACCTGATCTTAAGTCAGCACTCCTACATTGTTATTGATTATTGCATTGTTGGGTTTTGAGTTTGCAAGAAAGGCATTTCACTGTACTTGTGCATTTGACATTACAGATGCTTGAAAAGTACAGTTGGTCTCTAAAACCTGGTGTGATTCTATAAACCCATATTGATCTGTGACCTTGCTACTGTGTGAGAGTAAGGAGACAGCAGACTTTCCACTGTAGCTGTACAGTTGCAGGCATAGCCTAAACAACAGTAACAAATGCTGCACTGTTCTTGGCCTTGATTGTGTTTTGTTTAACCGGCAGGCAAAACTGTCTGCAATGACATCAGTCTCTGGTTGTGATGACATCATGATGATGTCATTGTCACCAGTCAGTTTTGCCCACCGGGAAAGAAGTGGTCTTTTTTAACAGTGATGTACACACACATAGATGCATCAGAAATAGCAGCCTATGGACCCTAGTCAAAAGCAGTGCAGGGAATAGGGAACCATTTCGGGTGCAACCATATTTCACAGTGATGCGTACACACACACACACCCTCCCTCTACTAACGCCTGCTCTTACCTGGCAGGCGTTGTAGAGCAGCTGGTGCTCAAATTTCTTGATACCCAGAATGTTCTGGAACATCTCGTAGAGCTGGTCCTTGCTGAGGATGAGCTCTGAGGCGGCACTGGCCGTCATGCGCTGCTGGGCTTTGCGTGGGTCCTCGTCCCCGCGGTAGATGGTGTCGAACTTGGCCATCCAGGAGCTGAGCACTGTCTCCTTACTCAGGCCGTCGATCTCAGGCAGGCTGCGGACACGCTTCTCAATGTGCCTCTTGAACACCTCCCTGCAGTCATTGGCTGAGAAGCCCCCGCTCTGGACCATCTTGGCAACGCGGTCGCTCTTCAGGAACACCTGCAGTCACAGAGAGACATGTTGGAAAGGATAGATATATGTACACTGTTGAAAACATCCAGAAGAAATCCAAAACAAAGGTTTAAATGCAAATATTATATTTACTAGGACAGATGCCCCAAAATGAGCACAGCGCAATAATAAATACAAGTGAAAAGATAAACATTTTAGTTGACTTAACCAATCACCAGTGTGATAAAGGGCACCCACACCTGGCTCATATACATTTTGATTACATCACGGAATCAAACCTCGGTAAATGCACGTAGAGCATCTGAAGTTATAACGGCACAGAGAGAAAGAGAGCAACGTGATGTCAACGACTGGCATGTAACAGAGTAGAGACCGAAAGGGTCAAACTGCTGTTGCAGCCACAGATAATAATAGGTGTACATTTCATTTATATAGTGCTTTTCATTACAACGAATACCAAAGCACGAAAAGTGGCAAACCGATATAAACGAAAAACAAATGTCCATGTTTGCACCTGAAGGCACTTGGAATGCAAACAGCAGACAATGGAGGTATGAAAAGACATAAACCAGGTCTGCTGAGATAATATCATTTATAATAACATAACTTAAATATTTACACTGCTACTGTAAGAAGCTATCTAACTACCGCAAATAAACTATGAATCTCCTTGTATGTTTTATTTAACATATTGTTGAGTAGACTATACCCAGTGAGGACACACTGGCTGAATCAACATTGTTTCCAAGTAATTTCAAGGAAATTACTTCGAACCAACATTGAATTGCCAGCTGTGCCAAGTGGGTAGTGTGATTACATATGGGTACCATCCAAAATAAAGGAAACACCAACATAAAGTGTCTTCACAAGGCGTTGGGTCACCATTAGCTGCCAGAATAGCTTCAATGTGCCAATTCATAGATTCTACAAGTGTCTGGAACTATATTGGAGGGATGTGACACCATTCTTCCATGAGAAATTGTTGATGGTGGTGGAAAACGCTGTCTTGGGCGCCACTCCAGAATCTCCCACAGGTGTTCATTTGGGTTGAGATCTGGTGACTGAGACATACACAGATACACACACGCACATACAACCCTTTAAACGCCCCTATGCTCCTTTGAGACCACTCTTTCAGATTCACAGATCCCTTAATCTAGCCATGGCAGCCAAAGTAATGGGCAACTGGGCATTTGTATACATGACCCTAAGCATGATGGATTTTATTAGCTTAATTAAAACAGGAACCACACCTGTGTGGAAGCACCTGCTTTCAATATATACTGAACAAATATATAAATGGAACATTCATCAATTTCAAAAATTTTACTGAGTTACAGTTCATATAAGGAAATCAGTCAATTTAAATAAATTAGGCCCTAATCTATGGATTTCACATGACTGGGAATACAGATATGCATCTGTTGGTCACAGATAACCTTTAAAGAAGGCAGGGGCCTGGATCAGAAAACCAGTCAGTATCTGGTGCGACCACAATTTGCCTCATGCAGAGCGACACATCTCCTTCGCATAGAGTTGATCAGGCTGTTGACGAGCGCACAGATGAGCTTCCCTGAGATGGTTTCTGACAGTTTGTGCAGAAATTCTTCGAACGTGCAAACCCACAGTTTCATTGGCTGTTTGGGTGGCTGGTCTCAGACGATCTCGCAGGTGAAGAAGCCAAATATGGAGGTCCTGGGCTCGTGTGATTACACAAAATCTGCGGTTGTGAGGCCAGTTGGACGTACTGCCAAATTTTCTAAAACAATGTTGGAGGCGTCTTACGGTAGAGAAATTAACATTACATTCTCTGGCAACAGCCTTGGTGGACATTCTTGCAATCAGCATGCCAATTGCAAGCAAAATTTGAGATGTCTCTGGCATTGTGCACATTTTAGAGTAGCTTTTTACTGTGCCCATTACAAGGTGCACCTGTGTAATGATCATCTTCTTGATATGCCACACCAAGTGGATGGATTATCTTTGCAAAGGTGAAATGCTCAATAACAGGGATGTAAACAAGTGTGTGCACAAAATTTAAGAGAAATAAGCTCTTTGTATTTAAGGAACATTTCTGGGATCTTTTATTTCAGCTCATGAAACATGGGACCAACACTTTACATGTAGCGTTTATATTTTTGTTCAGTGCACTTTGTATCCCTCTTTTACTGAAGTTATTATGGCAGTTACATGTCTGATTAAGAGGAATCTCATATAATTATAAAATCTTTCAAATGCGTTTCACAATCTTTCACATTTGCTTCAGCCCGCCTGGAGTGCCAGATGGGCAGGGTTTGAAATGTTACGACTATTCTTTTGGTTCCATTACACCAGACAAACTCAATCAAGCCCAGCTAAAGTATTTCAAATGATCTCAAATAGAATTTCTTCCTAGGTCTGCTGTTGACCATAACATGTAAGACTCCCCACACCACACACATCCGTTTGTTCATCATTGTGGATCCAATGTACAGAAGAACAAAGTCGGGGCCATCCTGTGTGTCTGTGTCTGTGACTGCAACCACTCTGACTCTCAGCCTGCAGATGAATACGAGCCAATGGAAGGTAGCCATCCATGTAGGACAACAAAAAAAAGGAAAAGCCAGTGTCTGACTGCAATACCACACCACAATAGTGGTGGAATACTGAACGATGCAGTGTAACTAGATGTTAGCTCTCTGCTCTACAGTGATATACTGGAGTAACATAATCATAGCCATAACAGTAGAGATAGAAAGATAGGAAGTAGCATATAGACTATTGGGGAGTCATGTTGATGGCCACTGGATGGAAATCCACTCCAGACTCTCTCTCCTGGTCTACTGTCCTTCTAGTCTGGAATTAATCAGACTGAATGCTATTATTTCTAATTTACTGTGTGTGTGTGTGTGTGTGTGTGTGTGTGTGTGTGTGTGTGTGTGTGTGTGTGTGTGTGTGTGTGTGTGTGTGTGTAGAGTAAATGTCTATCTGAGGACCCTGCATGTACTAGAGCTACCTGCCAGACTGACTTTCTCTCCTACAGGGTCCAAACCAACCTTACTTTATAGAGCAGCTAGGCTAGTAAAATACTGATTGATTGTTTCCCACAGTCAGTCTGAAATCTGGCAGATATACTTTGCCTGCTCTCTCTTTAAACCCCTTTTCTCTCCTGTATAAGGACAGGGAGAGTGATGGGGCTCTAAATTACTATCTGGTTCCTATCCAGGCAGACGGCAGCCATTTTACAGAGGGCTACTCTACCTGTGGAGAACTCACTCTCACAATCACAGCTGAGACAAATGGTCCTTGCTATCCGGTGTCCTTGGGACGTGCCGACTCTGACATTACCCCATTAAAGTTGAAATTTCAAATAGCTTAGGTGAGGGTTAAGGTTATGGTTAAGGTTAGGGTTAGGATTTAGGGTAGGGATGTTCCAAGGATACCGGATAGCACTAACAGAAGACAAACCACTGCTGGAGAAGTGAATCATCTCAATGAAATGGCGTGGTGGTGGTATTCTTTTGTCATTATCTGTCAGGAATGGAACATGGACAGCAGGCTTTGTACATCATAAGAACAACATCTAAAACCCCTACATTATCACAGTGTCATTCTTTTTTTAACCTCAGTCTTTGATATTGGTAGTGGTGGTTGTTCTTCCTGTCTCTTGTTTCCTGTCCGTTTCATTGATATCCTCTCTTAGTATAGCGAAGTCAACAGAACACTGGCTGTATCCTGGGCACTGCAGAGATAGTGAGCCGTGTCTGTGGCTGAACCTGTGGACATATATGTATGTACTGTATGTGTGCATGTATGTATGTATGTGTGTGTATGTATGTGTGTGTGTGGCGGTGGCAGCAACTGCAGCAGCCAGGGACAGGCCAGTCCGTTCTCAGGGTCACCCTCCATCCCTTTAATGACAGAGTCATGGGGAGCGAACCAGACAAGGCCATTGTAATAGCACAGGACACACACATCAGAGTTACTGTCTATCAGGCCCCAGCACACTCTAAGACTATCACAATCAAATTGTGGCCCCATTGGCCACTGAGACTAAACACCAGTGACACACTACAGTAAGAAGACAGTAGAGTTTTAACCCTGTCATGTTATGTATTTACAACACTGAAATAATGGAGTTGCTGTGGGTTGGGAGAGAGAGGGGGGAGGGGGGGAGAGACTTGCTGACACAAGTCTGTAACAGTAGATCTGTTTGTCCTGATTGACTTTGAGTTCTTCATGGCCAAGGAAGCAGACAGAGCTGTGTGGGGGTGTCTAAGTCAAACAAAGAAGACAAAGTAACCTGCCGTCATCCATTAAGTGGGTAAACACTATTTCAATGGAGTCGTCATTTTGTCTATTTAATTGAAATCGACTTGTTTGTTTTCAAAGGAATTGCTTTGGAGCTCATTCAAGGCATTGCATTAATAGATTTTATTTGGCCAAGTTTTCTAAGCAAAATTGTTTTCTTTATTGTTGGACATACAAAAAAGTGTGATGGGTCCGCACTCAGAAAGATGTCGCATAAAGCTAATCTCACTTTCATATATAATTTTTTTCACTGAATCAGGGACAGCGTACACAGAAGTTTCGGCTTTGCAGCCTTCCTCAGTGAGAAAGCACGAATCCCCTTCATTCAAAAAAAGCACCCATTTTGAACACAGGTGAGCAACCGATGAGGATCAGGTGCCTTCAATCAGGGTTGACATTCATCTGCCAATTATTGTTGGACATGAAAGACAGTAAAAACACCAGCAAATTAGCACCAAGCTATTTTAATTTGGGAAATAGGTTCCAAAGTATTCCCACGCATAATAGACAGATATACACTGAGCGTACAAAACATTAGAAACACCTTCATTATTGCACCAACTTTTGCCCTCAGAACAGCCTCAATTTGTTGGGGCATGGACTCTACAAGTGTCGAAAGCGTTCCACAGGGATGCTGGCCCATGTTGACTCCAATGCTTCCCACAGTTGTGTCAAGTTGGCTGGATGTCCTTTGGGTGGTGGACCATTCTTGAAACAAATGTAAAACTGTTGAGCGTGAAAAACCCAGCAGCTTTGCAGTTCTTGACACACTCAAACCGGTGCGCCTGGCACCTACTACCATACCCCGTTCAAAGGCCCTTCAATCTTTTGTCTTGCCCATTCACGCTCTGAATGGCACACATACACAATCCATGTCTCAATTGTCTCAAGCCTTAGAAATCCTAATTTAGCCTGTCTCCTCCCCTTTATTTACACTGATTGAAGTGGATTTAACAAGTGACATCAATAAGGGATCATAGCTTTCACCTGGATTCACCTGGTCAGTCTATGACATGGAAAGAACATGTGTTCCTAATGTTTTGTACACTCAGTGTATGTGATCGTATACAAATGTAAGGAAGGTTTGAAATTATTATGTTCTAGTCAATTATTATCTGTTTGGGCTTCTTGCGGTCAAGTTGAAGTCTACAAATGATTTATAATTATGTTCAGACCCCCTGACCATCAGACCATCCGCTCCAGAAAAACTTGGCCCACAGCTGAATCTACCTGATGATCCCTGATTTAGACCGTATAGAATGGGGGCTCTAAGTATCCTATAGAGGAGGATAGAGGAGGAAAGAATAATAAATCCCCTATATGGGTATTCTGCATCATCTCATCCATCATTTCCCCCCCCACACAGCACAGCAGTTCCCTGGAATTCAGGCCAAAGCAACAGTGTTGAGAAACAGAGCAGCCGCTTCAATCCCACTATACAAGAGATGGCTTCCTAGACCTACAGCAAGAGACTAACTCACTGACTCCCCAAGCAGCACTGAGGACGAGGCTTCTCTTTTTCTGTCCCTCTGTATCTCAACTCTGCCACTCTGTTTTCAGCAGCACGGACAGACTGCATCTCAACTCTTTCGTTGCTCGGATTTTGATTGATAGGAGAAGCTCTTATAACAGCTCTCATAACAGGTCCCGGGAGACAGAGGGAGCTGGAGGGTCTTTTTATGAGACTCATCTCTGTGCTAATTGAGTTAGAGCAGCAAATGACAGCTATTCAGCCTGGCCTATCACATCGACTACCAACACTATCTCACCACCACAACACATAGGAAACATGCACAAGACTACAACACATAACAGTGGTTTCTATAGAGAACATGGTTCTGATGGTTCAGTTAGACAGTGTGATTTGTTGACAGATGAAATGACAAATTGGTAGGTTGAGTTACAGCATTGTGTTACAGCAGAGAGGGAGAGAGAGAAACAGAGAGAGAGAGAAAGAGGAAAAGAGAGAGAGAGAGAGCCAGAGAGAGGACTGATGGTGAGTATTGTGGGACTTGCAGGTGTTACAGCAGGTGCAGAGAAATGCTTATGTTACTAGCTCCAACAGTGCAGTAAATAGACAAATAATCAAAAAATCTAAACAAGAAATCAAGAAATGACGGAACAAGTTCAATTAACAACCCAGAGCAGATATATTAGAGTGAGCATGTCTCAGAATCCAGAGTAATAATAATTGGTGTGTATAGACAGTATATAATTTGGAAAGAAAATGGTATGAGCAGTAGTAGGTATATTAGGATGGGAATACAGTATGTACATACAGTAACAGTTAAAAGTTTGGACTCACCCACTCATTCAAGGGTTTTTCTTTATTTGTACTATTTTCTACATTGTAGAATAATAGTGAAGACATCAAAACTATGAAAAAACACATATGGAATTATGTAGTAACCAAATGATGTAGTTAATCAAATCAGAATTTATTTCATATTCTTCAAAGTAGCCACCTCTCAACTTGATGACAGCTTTAGACACTCTTGGCATTCTCTCAAACAGCTTCACCTGTAATGCTTTTCCAGGTGAAAAGTTTTGAAAGAGTTCCCACATATGCTGAGCACTTGTTGGCTGCTTTACCTTCACTCTGCGGTCCAACTCATCCCAAACCATCTCAATTGGGTTGAGGTCGGGTGATTGTGTAGGACAGGTCATGTGATGCAGCATTCCATCACTCTCCTTCTTGGTCAAATAGCCCTTACACAGCCTGGAGGTGTGTTGTGTAATTGTCCTGTTGAAAAACAAATGATAGTCCCACTAAGCGCAAACCAGATGGGATGGCGAATCGCTGCAGAATGCTGTGGTAGCCATGCTGGTTAAGTGTGCTTTAAAATCTAAATAAATCACTGACAGTGTCACCAGCAAAGCACACCCACACCATCACACCTCCTCCTCCATGCTTCATGGTGGGAACCACACATGCAGAGATCATCCGTTCACCTACTCTGTGTCTCACAAAGACACGGCGGTTGGAACCCAAAATTTTAAATTTGGACTCATCAGACCAAAGGACAGGTTTCCACCGGTCTAATGTTCATTGCTATTGTTTCTTGGCCCAAGCAAGTCTCTTCTTCTTATTGGTGTCCTTTAGTAGTGGTTTCTTTAAAGAAATTCGACCATGAAGGCCTGATCCTGGACTTCGTGACGGGCCGCCCCCAGGTGGTAAGAGTAGAAAACAACACATCCGCCATGCTGATCCTCAACACAGGGGCCCCTCAGAGGAGTGTGCTCAGTCCCCTCCTGTACTCCCTGTTCACTCATGATTGCATGGCCAGGCACGACTCCAACACCATCATTAAGCTTGCCGATGACACAACAGTGGTAGGCCTGATCTCCGACAACAACGAGACAGCCTATAGGGAGGAGGTCAGAGACCTGGCCATTTTGTACCAGGACAACAACCTCTCCCTCAGCGTGATCAAGACAAAGGAGATGATTGTGGACTACAGGAAAAAGAGGACCGAGCATGCCCCCATTCTCATCAATGGGGCTGTAGTGAAGCAGGTTGAGAGCTTCAAGTTCCTTGGTGTCCACAGCACCTACAAACTAACATGGTCCAAGCACACCAAGACAGTCGTGAAGAGGGCACGACAAAACCTATTTCCCCTCAGGAGACTGGGCCGACTGGGCCGTACGCACTACCCTCTGTAGTGCCTTGCGGCCTCCGACCGCAAGGCACTACAGAGGGTAGTGCGTACGGCCCAGTACTTCACTAGGGCCAAGCTTCCTGCCAACCAGGACCTCTATACCAGGCGGTGTCAGAGGAAGGCCCTAATTGTAAAAGACTCCAGCCACCCTAGTCATAGACTGTTCTCTCTGCTACCGCACGGCAAGCGGTGCCGGAGAGTCTAGGTCCGAGAGGCTTCTAAACAACTATCCCAAAGCCATAAGACTCCTGAACATCTAATCAAATGGCCACCCGGACTATTTGCATTTCCACCCCTCTTTTACACCGCTGCCATTCTCTGTTGTTATCTATGCATTGTCACTTTAATAACTCTACCTACATGTACATATTATCTCAACTAACCGCTGGCCCCGCACATTGACTTCTGTGCCGGTACCCCCCTGTATATGGTCTCGCTATTGTTATTATACTGCTGCTCTTTAATTGCTTGTTACTTTTATTTATTTTTCTTATTCATATTTTTTTTTTAACTGCATTGTTGGTTAGGGGCTCGTAAGTAAGCATTTAACTGTAAGGTCTACACCTGGAGCATGTGACTAATACAATTTGATTTGATTCACGCAGTCTCCTCTGAACTGTTGATGTTGAGAAGTGTCTGTTACTTGAACTCTGTGAAGCATTTATTTGGGCTGCAATTTCTGAGGCTGGTAACTAATGAACTTATCCTCTGCAGCAGAGGTAACTCTGGTTCTTCCTTTCCTATGGCGGTCCTCATGAGAGCCAGTTTCACCATATGGCTTGATGGTTTTTGCGACTGCTCTTGACATTTTCCGGATTGACTGACCTTCAAGCAATGATGGACTGTCGTTTCTCTTTTCTTATTTGAGCTGTTCTTGCCATAATATGGACTTAGTCTTTAACCAAACAGGGATATCTTCTGTATACCACCCCTACCTGATTGGCTCAAATGCATTAAGAAGGAACGAAATTCCACAAATTAACTTTTAACAAAGCACACCTGTTAATTGAAATGCAATCCAGGTGACTACCTCATGAAGCTGGTTGAGAGAATGCCAAGAGAATGCAAAGCTGTCATCAAGGCAAAGGGTGGCAACTTTGAAGAATCTCAAATTTAAAATATATTTTGATTTGTTTAACACTTTTCTGGTTACTACATGATTCCATATGTATTATTTCATAGTTTTGATGTCTTCACTATTATTGTACAATGTACAAAATAGTAAAAATAAAGAAAAACCCTTGAAGGTGTGTCCAAACTTTATACAGTCTATGAGGTGACCAGGGTTCAATGACTCTACATACTGTACATGGGGCATTATTCTGAAGGTGCCCGCAAGTAGAGGATGAATGCCGCTGGCGCACAGACCAGTCAAGAGCACAGACATTTGGACGAGAGCATAGAGGATGGGTCCTACGAGCGCACATGCAGCGGGGGGCACGCAATTCGTCAGGTTTCTTGACCAATCACTGCTTGACTGCTCTCTAACCAGATTGTGACAGTGAAAGGTGATGGTGAGACGATGGCCAATGATAGAAAGGTAAACTATAGTTTTTCAGTAGAGAATCTTACAAACCAATTAGTCAACTATGATTTCAATTTTGAAATTAAAGTAGGAAGTTATTTGATCTTCTGTTATTTAAGCAAGTTATTGATTAGGAAAGCTTTGTTAGCTAGCTAACGTTTAACCACATATATCAATTACCAGTATCTTTGGTTTAACCAAAAGCATTGAAGCTAGCTAGCTAAGTTAACAAGGGATTGGTAGAGAAGGAGGACTTGGAAGACAAGCATGACTTGGAAGGAGTGGCGAAGGAGGGAGAGGCAGGGTGAGAACAGACAGTGAAGCCCCTTTCTGGGGAAGATGCCCTTGGATTGAGATTGGGTGAGGGGGAGTCAAGAGATATCAAACTCCGAGCTAAATAGCCAATATTGTAAACCGCTAACTGCATTCTATGAGTCTATTTAAATACAGATATTACATTTTCTCTGTCAGTTTCTGTGCAGTTATAATAACAAGTGCGCTGAGAGTCAGGAAGCAAGTTCAGGGAGTGAGTGTTTTAATAAATAAACGGAACATAATACAAAACAAGAAACAACGCACAGACATGAAACAGAAACAATGACGCCTGGGGAAGGAACTGAAGGGAGTGACATATATAGGGCAGGTAATCAAGGAGGTGGTGGAGTCCAGGTGAGTGATGACACGCAGGTGCGCATAACGATGGTGACAGGTGTGCGCCATAACGAGCAGCCTGGTGACCTAGAGGCTGGGGAGGGAGCACACGTGACACTCTCTCTATCCACACTCTCTCTCTCTCCATCCCTCTTTCCATGCTGGCCCACCATCACTATGTGGTGGGGAAGTTGTTCTCTGCTTAGCTGACAGAGATAGGAGATACAGGAGTCCACTCTGTTCCAAGTACCTTGGCTCTCCTTTATGCACATCACTCTGGGGACTTCCTGCAGGTACTACTATCAACTTAATCATTAGTGGTACTGATTGTTTTGACGCTGTATGGAGGCATTGTTATTATTTGTCACGTAGAGAGGATGACGTTATTGACTTTGGTTATAACGATGGTTCTATAAAGAGGATGGTTCTGCACTGAATGTGTACAAGTAGGTTAGGTTAGGGATGAAGTGAAAACCTATAGGATAGCTTTCCACAATGAGGGTTGGGAATGAAATGAAAGCAGTCTGTTCAATACTGAGCCATACTGGCTGACGAGTGGCATGGATTGGTACAGTTCGCCTCAGTCCCACATAGTATATTATCACTTAACTGGCTAAATTATTATCCATAGTTGCCTCTTTTGATTCAGCAGCAGTCTAAAAATGCACTATTACCTTGAATGCAACACTCTTTCGTATCGTCCGAGATTCTAAAAGATTGGAAAGCTGCCGCGGTCATCCCCCTCTTCAAAGGGGGTGACACTCTAGACCCAAACTGTTACAGACCTATATGCATCCTACCCTGCCTTTCTAAAGTCTTCGAAAGCCAAGTTAACAAACAGATCACTGACCATTTCGAATCCCACTGTACCTTCTCCACAGTGCAATCTGGTTTCCGAGCTGGTCATGGGTGCACCTCAGCCACGCTCAAGGTACTTAACGATATCATAACCGCCATCGATAAAAGACAGTGCAGTCGTGGCCAAAAGTTGTGAGAATGACACAAATATTAATTTTCACAAAGTTTGCTGCTTCAGTGTCTTTAGATATTTTTGTCAGATGTTAATTACAATTACAAGCATTTAATAAGTGTCAAAAGCTTTTATTGACAATTACATGAAGTTGATGCAAAGAGTCAATATATGCAGTGTTGACCCTTCTCTTTCAAGACCTCTGCAATCCACTATGGCATGCTGTCAATTAACTTCTGGGCCACATCCTGACTGATGGCAACCCATTCTTGCATAATCAATGTTTGGAGTTTGTTAGAATTTGTGGGTTTTTGTTTGTCCACCTGCCTCTTGAGGATTGACCACAAGTTCTCAATGGGATTAAGGTCTGGGGAGTTTCCTGGCCATGGACCCAAAATATCAATGTTTTGTTTCCCCGAGCCACTTAGTTATCACTTTTGCCTTATGGCAAGGTGCTCCATCATGCTGGAAAAGGCATTGTCGTCACCAAACTGTTCCTGGATGGTTGGGAGAAGTTGCTCTCGGAGAATGTGTTGGTACCATTCTTTATTCATGGCTGTGTTCTTATGCAAAATTGTGAGTGAGCCCACTCCCTTGGCTGAGAAGCAACTCTACACATGAATGGTCTCAGGATGCTTTACTGTTGGCATGAAACAGGACTTAAGGTAGTGCTCATCTTGTCTTCTCCGGACAAGCTTTTTTCCGGATGCCCCAAACAATCGGAAAGGGGATTCATCAGAGAAAATGACTTTACCCGAGTCCTCAGCAGTCCAATCCTTGTACCTTTTGCAGAATATCAGTCTGTCCCTGATGTTTTTCCTGGAGAGAAGTGGCTTCTTTGCTGCCCTTCTTGACACCAGGCCATCCTCCAAAAGTCTTCACCTCACTGTGCGTGCAGATGGACTCACACCTGCCTGCTGCCATTCCTGAGCAAGCTCTGTACTGGTGTTGCCCCGATCCCGCAGCTGAATCAACTTTTGGAGACGGTCCTGGCGCTTGCTGGACATTCTTGGGCGCCCTTCACAACAATTGAACCGCTCTCCTTGAAGTTCTTGATGATCCGATAAATGGTTGATTTAGATGCAATCTTACTGGCAGCAATATCCTTGCCTGTGAAGCCCTTTTTGTGAAAAGAAATGATGACGGCACGTGTTCACTTGCAGGTAACCATGGTTGACAGAGGAAGAGCAATGATTCCAAGCACGACCCTCCTTTTGAAGCTTCCAGTCTGTTATTCGAACTCAACTTCAGTCTGTTATTTGAACTCAATCAGCATGACAGAGTGATCTCCAGTCTTGTCCTCGTCAACACTCACACCTGTGCTAACGAGAGAATCACTGACATGATGTCAGCTGGTCCTTTTGTGGCAGGGCTGAAATGCAGTGGAAATGTTTTTGGGGATTCAGTTAATTTGCATGGCAAAGAGGGCCTTTGCAATTTATTGCAATTCATCTGATCACTCTTCATGACATTCTGGAGTATATGCAAATTGCCATCATACAAAAAGGCAGCAGACTGTGAAAATTTATATTTGTACATAGCCCATCTATAAATAGTCCATCCAACTACCTCATCCCCATACTGTTATTTATTTAATTATTTGCTCCTTTGCACCCCAGTATCTCTACTTGCACATTCATCTTCTGCACATCTATCAATCCAGTGTTTAATTGCTATATTGTAATTACTTCGCCACTATGGCCTATATATTGCCTTACCTCCCTTATCTTACCTCATTTGCACACACTGTATATAGACTTTTTCTATTGTATTATTGACTGTATGTTTGTTTATTCCATGTGTAACTCGGTGTTGTTGTTTGTGTCGCACTGCTTTGCTTTATCTTGGCCAGGTCGCAGTTGTAAATGAGAACTTGTTCTCAACTGGCCTACCTGGTTGAATAAAGGTGAAATAAAATAAAAAATAAAAAGAATCCTGCTAAAGCGTTCAATGTCACGATTCAGAGAGGGCACAGGGCCAGATATGAATGGTATTTTGTTAGTGTCTAGCAGCGAGTCAATCAGCTCTTTATAATCCAGTTTCAACTGTTCAGACCTACCCTTCATAATAAAATTAAAACCCACATGGACTATGATAGAATCGATGTCCATGACCTGACGTAGTACATGCAGGAACAGCTTAGTAATGTCATTTTTTCGAGCTCCGGGATAGGACAATGTCTTTGCACCAGGAACAGTCACATTTCTTACCATGGAGCTGCTTAAAATCACGGCTGGAGAACCATTTATGGGCGGGCGAGAGCAAGGACGGAAGGTTTCAGACTTCAACTTCAAAATCGTAGTAGTAGGCACTGCGGCCGCTGATACAGGCACCCCCAGCAACGAACGTGCAGGAAAATCAGGCTCCAGGACGGCAAAACTATTCGCTGTTTGTATCTGCTCCGGGCGTCTCGTTGGGAGTGTAGACTGCTTGCGGGAGGCTGCTGTCTTCAGCTTCCATGGCTCGTGACATGTGACCATTGTTGATTGCCTTGCTCCTCTTGCTGTGCTCCTTCTCCTCTGATATCAGATGGGGGAGATCCAGGCAACACCAGCCAGTCGGATAACGACAAATGACAAGGCAGAGATGATTCCAACAAGTGTGAACGCCTTCCAGCCACTGGCGTAGAAAATGTAAACATTTCACTCTTCGTTTTCCCCAGTTTCTTACGTAAGGCTGGCGACCTGCGTGATTTTTCAGCCCTAGGTTGTAACTTTTCCTTACTAAATCACACTGACCAGACATCAGTACACACACAGTCACAGTCTGAGCAGAGAGGAAGTGAGGAGTTGAGTTGAGAATAATTGCGACAGAGCTCATGTCATTGTTTTAGGTGGAATCCTATGTATGCAGTGTGATCTCGAATGATCACGCTGCATACTGCCCTAACCCATCTGGACAAGAGGAATACCTATGTAAGAATGCTGTTCATCGACTACAGCTCAGCATTTAACACCATAGTACCCTCCAAGCTCGTCATTAAGCTCGAGACCCTAGGTCTCGACCCAGGCCTGTGCAACTGGGTCCTGGACTTCCTGACGGGCCGGCCCCAGGTGGTGAGGGTAGGAAACAACATCTCCACCCCGCTGATCCTCAACACTGGGGCCCCACAAGGGTGCGTTCTCAGCCCTCTCCTGTACTCCCTGTTTATCCATGACTGCGTGGCAAAGCACGCATCCAACTCAATCATCAAGTTTGCTGACGACACTACAGTGGTAGGCTTGATTACCAACAATGATGAGACGGCCTACAGGGAGGAGGTGAGGGCTCTCGGAGTGTGGTGTCAGGAAAATAACCTCTCACTCAACGTCAACAAAACAAAGGAGATGATTGTGGACTTCAGGAAACAGGAGAGGGAGCACCCCCCTATCCACATCGAGGGGACAGTAGTGGAGAAGGTGGAAAGTTTAAAGTTCCTCGGCGTACACATCACGGACAAACTGAAATGGTCCACCCACACAGACAGCGTGGTGAAGAAGGCGCAACAGCGCCTCTTCAACCTCAGGAGGCTGAAGAAATTCGGCTTGTCACCAAAAACACTCACAAACCTCTACAGATGCACAATCGAGAGCATCCTGTCGGGCTGTATCACCGCCTGGTAAGGCAACTGCTCCGCCCACAACCGTAAGGCTCTCCAGAGGGTAGTGAGGACTGCACAACGCATCACCGGGGGTAAACTACCTTCCCTCCAGGACACCTACACCACCCGATGTCACAGGAAGGCCAAGAAGATCATCAAGGACAACAACCACCCGAGCCACTGCCTGTTCACCCCGCTATCATCCAGAAGGTGAGGTCAGTACAGGTGCATCAAAGCTGGGACTGAGAGACTGAAAAACAGCTTCTATCTCAAGGCAATCAGACTGTTAAACAGCCACCACTAACATTGAGTGGCTGCTGCCAACATACTGACTTAAATCTCTAGCCACTTTAAATATTAGGATTGAATGTAACAAATGTATCACTAGCCACTTTAACTTCTTTGGGAGCAGCGCACGAGGTGACCGTTTTGGAGAGCCTGGCGTGCCCAAAGTAAAATGCCCCAGAAAATAGGATATGCACATATTTAGTACCATTGGATAGGAAACACTCTGACTTTTCTAAAAGTGTTAACATTTTGTCTGTGAGTATAACAGAACGGATATGGCAGGCGTAAACCCGAGGAATTTCTGTCCTGGAAAAAGTGGTTTTGACACATTGCTTCATTTTGAACCCCTCCCTTATGAAAATGCCCATATAAGGGCATATGAATGCAGCACCTATTGCTTCCTCTGGATGTCAACTGTCTCGAGAAAGTGTTCTGATTCTTTTTAGATGCTTTTAGAGCAGAGAAGAAGACGAATAAGGAAGTGTCCACACAGATGTCTATAGAAGTAAATGCGCGCTCCCGGCTGGCACGTTCTTTGTTTTTTTCCTTTCTTATCGCCCAGTTTATATTCCGGTTGAAATATTATACAACATATACATTAAAGTGTTCCTAAGGATACATTTAAAATTATGTTTGATTGTTCTTGGACAAGTTTATAGGTATAAGTTGAACGAGTTCCAAACGGAGATTTATGGATATAATACATTACTTTTTCTAACAAAAGAACCATGGATTGTCTTCGTTGGACACTTGGGAAGCCCTCAGCAGAAGTTCTTCAAAAGGTAATTGATTTGTTTTCGCTGTGAAATGTGTTTTGTGTGAACCGTGGAGGCTTATGAATTTATGGTAATGGCAAAAATATGTTAGGTGCTACCCTCAAACAATCAAATGTGGTGCTTTCGCCGTAAAGCCTTTTTGAAATCTGACAACGCTGTGATATTGCCAAGAAGCAGAGCTTTTGATGACTATGAAGCACTTGTATATTGATGAATGTTTAATAATTCAACTTTTGGATTTTGAATTTGGCGCCTTGCATTTCACCGCTAGCGCCCCACCACT
Source organism: Hucho hucho (assembly GCA_003317085.1). NCBI lineage: Eukaryota > Metazoa > Chordata > Actinopteri > Salmoniformes > Salmonidae > Hucho > Hucho hucho. The sequence goes on from QNTS01000349.1 coordinate 40,524, forward strand.
CCGTAAAAAGTTAAACAATTTTGTATATAATGTTTACATATCCGACATTACTCATATCAAATGTATACACTGTACTCTAAACCATCTACTGAATCTTGCCTATGCCGTTCGGCCATCGACTCAAATCTCTAGCCACTTTAATAATTAAAATTGGATGAAATAAATGTATCACTAACCACTTTAAACGATGCCATTTATATAATGTTTACATATCCTACATTACTCATCTCATATGTGTATACTGTACTCCATACCATCTACTGCATCTTGCCTACGCCGGTCAGCCATCGCTCATTCATATATTTATATTTACATACTAGTATTCATTCCTTTACACTTGTGTGTATAAGGTAGTTGTTGTGAATTTGTTAGATTACTTGTTAGATACTACTGCATGGTCGTAACTAGAAGCACAAGCATTTTGCTACACTCGCATTAACATCTGCTAACCATGTGTATGTGACAAATAAAATTTGATTTGATTTGTTGTCCGTTTGCACATATATCTTTGTTCAACTTGTGCTCTTTCCACAGATGGCTCTGGCTTGCTGATAACATCTCATCTGATCAGACTCCAAATGTGATTCGACTCCTGTACCAATGGTAAATTGAAATAATTTGAGACAGTAATTTGATAGGCAATTGTGGTTCCCAATCAGACAATTACTATAAAACAAATCTGTTTTCCTCAGTGAAATGTTTGATGAATGCATAGTGTTGCTTTGTCCTCAGTCCTCCTTTGAATGCTGTGTGTACCATGATAACATGTTGACCAGAGTTTAGCTGGTTAATCATATTAATTTCAGTTTACATTCTATTAGGCACTCATTATGTACTGTATTAATGTAGCAGGCTCTCCCCTTCATGTCTCCATATAATAAAACAATCCCCCATGTGCTGTGTGTGTGCCCTTGGGATTAATACAGTAAATATCCTAAATGTTGGATCCTGCCTTCATCTCATTTCCTAAACTTTCTCTTAACTACCCTCCTGGTCCTTCTTTTCTTTCAATGGTATCATCATTATGCCATTATTATGTGTGTACCCACATGTTATTCCCAACAATGGAATCATTATATTTGGCTGTATTAAATGATGTCCAGGACCTAGTGTGTGATGAATGAACCTGTTAGATAACATCCACATTATGTCCATAATCCAATTATTATTTGATACATTGACTCCCTCATATCAAGCAAACACCTACCAGACACTTTGTGGAAAAGTGAAGAGAAACTTATCTAGTGATGGATTATGGTGTTACTTAGCTAGAGCAGACTGTCTGCTTTTCATCTTACAGACAAAAGTTACTGGCTAATAAGTAATTACTTAGCTAGCTAACTTTAGCAAGTAGATTCCACTCAACTAAAGGTATAGTATAGCTTTATAATTTACCTCCCAATTGCTTTGCTTATGTATCAAGGTGAAGCTGGGTTTCCCAAGTCGGTCGGTGCTTACTGTTCAAGCTGGCTATCAAGCTAAACAGATGGCTCTGAAACTGATCTGTTTGAAGTCATGCACGCAAGAAGACTCAGCCAATCACACAACGCAACACTGGACTGGCCACTGGCAAGCAATTGGACTGGCCACTTGCAAGCATTCGCCTGCCCCCACCAGCCTGAAATCCAATCGAAAGAAAACAGACATTGAAACCCAAAGGTGCCAAGATCTGAGAGAGAGCAACTTGAGAAATTGAGAGTGAAAACTTGACAAAGACTTGCCTGTTGTTGGTAGACAATTTGATGCTTTCCAATACATTTTTTACATATTTGAACAACGTTTCTTTGCTTACGGCTCTGTACTTTTTTTATTCCAAAATTTTTATTTTTCATCTGCGGCAATAATGTTCTGCTCACTCAGAACATCTGTACGCTCGTGGGACTGGCCTGTGCGCTCGTGGGACTCATCCTCTCGGTCTTGGCCAAATATCTGTGCTTTCGACTGGTCTATGCACTCGCAGCACTCATCTTCTGCTCGCAGGACCCATCCTCTGCTCTCTTGACTCAGTGTTTACTTGCTCAACGATGTTTCATCTTGCTCGACGTCATTTCGCACGCCCTCGACTTTAGAGATCAATTTGATGCCATACTCCATTGTTTTTTTTTGTACGTTGAGGGAGAGGTTATTTTCCTGGCATCACTCCGCCAGGGCTCTAACCTCCTCCCTAGAGGCTAACTCATTGTTGCTGGTAATCGGGCCTACCACTGTTGTGTCATCAGCAAACTTGATGATTGAGTTGGAGTCATGCGTAGCCACGGGGCTGAGCACACAACCCTGTTAGGTTATCTCATAGTATTATAGGACTGTGACAGAGTCCAGGGCCCCGTTTTTCAAAATGAAATCGGATAGGATTAAATGCATTGAAATAGAATGAATAGAACGGGAATATCATTGATTTGAATGCCTGTTCTATTCATTATATTTCTATGCATTTAGTCCTATCTGATTGCCGAAATCCGATCAGATAACTTTTGAAAAACTGGGCCCCGGGGGTGAAGACTGCAAATTAGTGAGAGAGAGAGAGAGAGACTTTTTTTGACTTTTTACAACTCTTTATTAAACCATGTACTAAAACACTAAAATACAATATATTTCACCCATTCAGAGGCAGTGCTACAATATATATATTCAATAAAAAAATTAAACACAAAAAAATAAATAATAATATTAAACTTAAAATTGACCATTAAACATCACCAATTGAACACTATAGTTTCATCTTCACATATTGACAATAAAGCACCATTCACACACCACTTAAACTGAAAATCAAGTAAATTTTTTGTGATTTGATAGAATTTGTGTTCCACTCTGATTCTCGATTCAACCAAAGCAGTAAACATTTTCAGTACACTCATTTTATTCCCCTCAACAGCCATTCTACAAGTCTTCCAAATAGCTAGTTTAGCTTGTCCAACCGCAAAATTCGCCAATGTACACCGTTCTCTATTTGTTTTTGAATACTTGCATCCATAAATAAAGAATGTCTTATTCAAACAAAACCCTAGGTCTCCTAGTATTCTTTCCAATAAGATAAACAGTGGTACCAGCCTGGGACATTCAACAAAAACATGAAACACAGTCTCTGGTTTATTACAAAAATTACAGGATAATAAAACATCCATATTAAACTTAGAAACAAAACAATTTGTAGGTAACACACAATGCAATATTCTCCACTGTAAATCTCCAAAACGTTCTGGAGATTTACA
>QNTS01000349.1:46553-97554 GCA_003317085.1 Hucho hucho
GCATCGGCCTGTGGAAGTAGTGACGGCGCTGACTCCGCATCGGCCTGTGGAAGTAGTGACGGCGCTGACTCCGCATCGGCCTGTGGAAGTAGTGACGGCGCTGACTCCGCATCGGCCTGTGGAAGTAGTGACGGCGCAGCGTCAGCAACTTCAGAACCTCGCGCTCCACCATCAACCATTTTATCAGCCAAAACTTCATTAACGCCATTCTTCCTATTACGACTCGGGCAAGTCTGTCGGACGTGCCCGAAATCGCCACAAACAAAGCATTTCATGGACTCAGAACTAACAAAAATAGTATAATCCTTCCCCTCGATGGTTAGTTTCGCCGACAGGTTCAAAGGATCACTCTGAGAATTCAGAATCATGAACACCTGGCGCCGAAAAGACATTACATGCTTAAGTTGTGGTGTTTTGCATCCAAGCGTAATCATCTTAATGGGACTCACTAATTTACCATAGCGCAATAATATTTCCTCTAACCTCTCATTTTTTACAAATGGAGGTACGTTTGACAAAACAATCTTTTTTGATGGGCTCGACAGAGGCAAAACAGGCACAAACATTTCATTTATTGTTAATCCACTCTCTATTAAATCGTTGACCATTTGGCTTTGACTCAGAAAAATAACTATCGCTTTGTTCATACGAGAGGCAGATTTGATGTTTACGCCGCCGACTGCAGCACTCACGGCCACCAGGCAATCCTCTACTGACACCGACGCATCAGGCATACGTTTGCAACCGTGACTGATAGTCAATTGCGAGAAATCACCCACATTTGTCCCCATTTTCCCCCACTCGCTGACCGAAGTCAGCCAAAATAATCCTACCACTTAATAAACTAAATTCAAGAAAGAAAAAGAAAAGGAAAATATATATATAAACTCCAGCTCAACACCTCTCACCCACGCCAAACTCCGTTCACTTGCTCCCAGCATGCAACACTCACACAGAGAGAGAGAGAGAGAGAGAAAATGGGATAGACTAAGTGAGAGAGACTAAGTGAGAGAGAGAGAGAGAGAGAGACTAAGTGAGAGAGAGACTAAGTGAGAGAGAGAGAGAGAAAGTGAGAGAGAGAGAGAGAGAGAGAGAGAGAAAGTGAGAGAGACTAAGTGAGAGAGCGAGAGAGAGAGAGAGAGACTAAGTGAGAGAGAGAGAAAGTGTGAGAGAGAGAGAAAGTGAGAGAGACTAAGTGAGAGAGTGAGTGAATGAGAGTAAGTGAGGGAGGTTATGGGTATGTGGCAGTAGAGAGAGGTTATGTTACTGTACCTCATAGTAACTCTGGACTGCGTTGATGAAAGCTTCGTCAGCCACTATCTGTGTGTCTCCGTTGAGGAAGGCCTTGAAGCGGTCGTTGGTCTGCCGGAGCTGCTGCTCTGTGATCTGGGGAGGCAGAGAACACATTGAGGACACTTCAATAACACAGCCGTATAACACAGAGGACATCTCAATGACAGTGATATAACACACAGGACATCTCAATGACAACATATTATACTCTTTCCTACAATAAAAGGGGCTCCAAAATGACATAATACATTATTCACCATTCAGTTCTTATTTGGCCAAACATAATCCAAAACACAACCAAAGCAAACAGAAAATGCATCCAACAAGTTTGTAGAGTCACAACTTGATGTCGTCATTGCAAGGAATATGGCACCGAAAACTAAACTTTTGACTACTTTAATAAATTATAAGTGAATTTGTCCAAATACGTACAGTACCAGAATCATGTAGTAACCAAAACGATGTTTAACAAATCAAAATATATTTTATATTTTAGATTCTTCTAAGTATCCACTCTTTGCCTTGATGACAGCTTTGCACATTCTTGGCATTCTCTCAACCAGCTTCATGAGGAATGCTTTTCCAACAGTTTTGAAGGAGTTCCCACATACGGTATGCTCAGCGCTTGTTGGCTGCTTTTCCATCTCTCTGCGGTCCAACTCATCCCAAACCAAACCAAGGCCAAGTCATCTGACGCAGAACTCCATCACTCTCCTTTTTGGTCAAATAGCCCTTACACAGCCTGGAGGTGTGTTTTGGGTCATTGTCCTGTTGAAAAACAAATGATATTCCCACTAAGCGCAAACCAGATGGGATGGCGTATCGCTGCAGAATGCTGTGGTAACCATGCTGGTTAAGTATGCCTTGATTTCTAAATGAATCACTGACAGTGTCACCAGCAAAGCACCCCCAAACCATCAAGTGTGGGGTGCTCAATGGGCTGTATAAGGCCATAAGCAAAGAGGAAAATGCTCATCCAGAGGCGGCGCTCCTAGTGGCCGGGGACACTACCAGCATGTTAAATGTGCAACCAGAGGAAAAACATCTCTAGACCACCTTTACTCCACACACAGAGATGCGTACTAAGCTCTCCTTCGCCCTCCATTTGGCAAATCTGACCATAATTCTATCCTCCTGATTCCAGCTTACAAGCAAAAGCTAAAGCAGGAAACACCAGTGACTTCGTCAATAAAGAGGAGGTCAGATGATGCAGATGCTAAACCACACACAGGAATATGTTCCGGGATTCTTCCGATGGCGTCTGTTTCTCAAACTTGACACTTTAATGTACTTGTCCTCTTGCTCAGTTGTGCACCGGGGCCTCCCACCCAGATCTTCAGTTTCTTGGTAATTTATCTCTTGGAATAGCCTTCATTTCTCAGAACAAGAATAGACTGACAAGTTTAGAAGAAAGTTATTTGTTTCTGACCATTTTGAGCCTCTAATTGAACCCACAAACGCTGATGCTCCAGATACTCAACTAGTCTAAAGAAGGCCAGTTTTATTGCTTCTGTAGTCAGAATGACAGTTTTCAGCTGTGCTAACATAATTGCAAAAGGGTTTTCTAAAGGTCAATTAGCCTTTTAAATGAGAAACTTGGATTAGCTAATACAACGTGCCATTGGAACACAGGAGTGATGGTTGTTGATAATGGCCTCTGTACGCCTATGTAGATATTCCATAAAAGCCGTTTCCAGCTACAATAGTAATTTACAACATTAACATTGACTAAACATTATTTCTGATCAATTTTATGTTATTTTAATGGACAAAAAAAAGATTCTTTCAAAAACAAGGACATTTTTAAGTGACCACAAACTTTTGAACAGTAGTGTAAAAATACCCTAAAATAAAATGTGACATTCTGTATTGTTGTCACATATGAAAGATTTGATCTCAAATCCAAAATGCTGGAGTATAGAGTCAAATTCACAAATGTTTGCTTCACTGTCCAAATAAATATGGAGGGGAGTGTAGTTCCCTGCTTTGAGAAGAGAAATGTTTGGGGTGTTTTATAGCTCTTGATTTGATTGCTTCAGACAAGGTAGGAAGGTTTGTAGTGCTGAGCTGTCACGATCTCCTGAAGGGACAGACCAAGGCGCAGCGAGGCATCCAGTATACATATTTATTTAGAACGTAACTGGGACCAAAAACAACGATCGTAACGCTGACCATAACATGTCACACAAACAAAGCTATGACCAAACAATAACCCACAAACCCTTTGTGAAAACTACAAACATATATATATGGTTCCCAATTAGAGATAACGACACTCAGCTGCCTCTAATTGGGAACCATTACCCCAACATAGAAATATATAACCTAGAACAGAAAAACCCCTACACCAAAAACAAAACTAAACACTCCAGCCTGTCTTCTCAGGCCTGGACGTGACATGAGCATAAGAAAACAATCTGCATATAAACTGTACATTTCTAATGATAACCTTAGCCTATCTGAAAACTATATCTGAAATATATCTGAAATATGTTCTACTGCACCTTCTGTCTTTGCTAGGATTTCTGCAATAATGTAATATCTCACAAAATTACAACTGAATCATCTTTATCAACAGTTCACAGAGGAATCCTGGGTATTGAAGGAGGAAAAACAAATATTGACCAATTATGACTGATAACAGGAGCAAGATGGTCACTTGTAGTAAAGACCACAGGCTAGAGAGACAGGCAGGATCAGGAATAGCTCTCCTTTATAATGTAACTATGTTAGCCATCCCTGTCATATTCTGTTAATCCTAGTTTATACAGTACATAGACTGAATGCTCCACATTGTAATATAAATTACAACATCTTTCTTTTTCCTTTTTCATTTCCTGTCGATGACAAGAAGATATTTGAATATGTATTTTCTCTCAATACTTTATAAGCCCCTCAAACCACGTAGCTACCTTTTATTAAAACATTAAATCAAAGTCGGGTGTGCTCTAAATTTGTAATGTGTGCTCTGCAGGCATTACTTTGGACTACACTTGGACACTTTAATTCAGCAGCCACCTCAGCGTCACCATGTGTAATGGTATTTCCAGTGGTGGAAAAAGTACCCAATTTTCATACTTGAGTAAAAGTAAAGATACCTTAATAGAAAATGACTCAAGTAAAAGTGAAAATCACACAGTAAAATACTACTTGAGTAAAAGTCTAAAAGTATTTGGTTTTAAATATACTTAAGTATCGAAAGTAAATTGAACTGCTATCAAAAGTACTTTTTTTTTTTTTTTACAGATAGCCAGGGGCACACTCCAACAAACAAATCATGTGTGTTTAGTGAGTCCGGCAGATCAACCAAAAAACTCAACCTTTTCTTAGGGGAGAGAGAGAGAGAGAGAGAGAGATACAGACAGAGACAGAGACAGAGACAGAGACAGAGACAGAGACAGAGACAGAGACAGAGACAGAGATAGATAGATAGATAGATAGATAGATAGATAGATAGATAGATAGATAGATAGATAGATAGATAGATAGATAGATAGATAGATAGATAGATAGATAGATAGATAGATAGATAGATAGATAGATAGATAGATAGATAGCAAAGCAGAAGCACCAGAGGAAGAAACACATGGTGTTGAGATCAATACTTGAGATTCGGTGTCTGTGGATTTGTCTCTCTACCCCAACAGCTGCTACAGCAGAAGAGAGTGGAGAAGCTCTGACTCGTCCTTGCTCTGTCCTAATACACACACACACACACACATTCACACATGCACTTGTCCTACTTGCCCCTGCTCTGTCCTAATAGACTGCAGTGTTCAAGGACCATCCGGAGGTGCAGAGATGTTAATATTCACCGGTATGCCAATCAGGGCTGTTCAAGCAGAACGTTATGAGTCGGTAGCTGGCCCGACACAAATACACACACTCGTCCTTGGCTGTCCTCTCTCGGAAGAGGGCATGTGTCTTCAATCGTCACAGATGGAGAGGAGACAGGGAACACAGGACACATCCCTTATTGACAGCTGGGCTCGGTTCTCTGTTTTCATTTGCTCAAACGTGATGAATTTTATTCTCCAAATGTTACGTCATGTGTTCAGTGTACCAACAAATACTAATTAGAGTGTGTATAGCTACAGTAGACTATTCCTGTGGCAAGCTTACTGTAACAGGCAGGCAGCCTGATGCCGTGTCGTGCTCCTGGGTCAGACAATCTGGGAGCAAAGGAGACAGCAAAGACAGCATTCCTATTTTTTGTGTGAATGCAAACCTAAATTCAACACAGAGGTCACATGTCTCATGAAGGTCTTGTGTAGTGTACAGTAGTAGGGTCTGGTGTAGTGTACAGTAATATATTTCACTTATAATTCACTGTATCACAATTCCAGTGGGTCAGAAGTTTACAGCACATACACTAAGTTGACTGTGCCTTTAAACAGCTTGGAAAATTCCAGAAAAGTATGCTTTAGAAGCTTCTGATAGGCTAATTGACATAATTTGAGTCAATTGGAGGTGTACCTGTGGATGTATTTCAAGGCCTACCTTCAAACTCAGTGCCTCTTTGCTTGACATCATGGGAAAATCAAAAGAAATCAGCCAAGACCTCAGAAAGAAATTGTAGACCTCCACAAGTCTGATTCTTCCTTGGGAGCAATTTTCAAATGCCTGAAGGTACCACGTTCATCTGTACAAACAATAGTACGCAAGTATAAACACCATGGGACCACGCAGCCGTCATACCGCTCAGGAAGGAGACGCGTTCTGTCTCCTAGAGATGAACGTACTTTGGTGCGAAAAGTGCAAATCAATCCCAGAACAACAGCAAAGGAGATTGTGAAGATGCTGGAGGAAACAGGTACAAAAGTATCTATATCCACAGTAAAACAAGTCCTATATCGACATAACCTGAAAGGCCGTTCAGCAAGGAAGAAGCCACTGCTCCAAAACCGCCATAAAATAGCCAGACTACGGCTTGCAACTGCACATGGGGACAATGATCGTACTTTTTGGAGAAATGTCCTCTGGTCTGATGAAACAAAAATATAACTGTTTGGCCATGATGACCATCGTTATGTTTGGAGGAAAAAGGGGGAGGCTTGCAAGCCGAAGAACACCATCCCACCCGTAATGCACGGGGGTGGCAGCATCATGTTGTGGGGGTGCTTTGCTGCAGGAGGGACTGGTGCACTTCACAAAATAGATGGATTCATGAGGAAGGAAAATTATGTGGATATATTGAAGCAACATCTCAAGACATCAGTCAGGAAATTAAAGCTTGTTCGCAAATGAATCTTCCAAATGGACAATGACCCCAAGCATACTTCCAAAGTTGTGGCAAAATGGCTTAAGGACAACAAAGTCAAGGTATTGGAGTGGCCATAACAAAGCCCTGACCTCAATCCCATAAAACATTTGTGGGCAGAACTGAAAAAGCGTGTGCGAGCAAGGATGCCTACCAACCTGACTCAGTTACACCAGCTCTGTCAGGAGGAATGGGCCAAAATTCACCCAACTTATTGCGGGAAGCTTGTGGAAGGCTACCCAAAACGTTTGACCCAAGTTAAACAATTTAAAGGCAATGCTACCAAATACTAATTGAGTGTATGTAAACTTCTGACCCACTGGGAATGTGATGAAAGAAATAACAGCTGAAATAAATCATTCTCTCTACTCTTATTCTGAGATTTCACATTATTAAAAAGAAAGTGGTGATCCTAACTGACCTAAGACAGTGAATTTTTACTAGGATTAAATGTCAGGAATTGTGAAAAACTGATTTTAAATGTATTTTGGCTAAGGTGTATGGAAACTTCCGACTTCAACTGTATGTAATGTAGTGCAATAAATAATACTATTTTATAGGCTAGTATGACTGGTGGAACCGTTCATAGAAGGTTCTATGGACAACACTCCAAAGATAAAAGGGTTCTAGGTAGAACCGTTCATAAAGGGTTCTATGAATAACACTCCTGACACGACTTCAGCCGAAGTCGGCTCCTCTCCTTGTTCGGGCGGCGTTCGGTGGTCGACGTCACCGGTCTTCTAATCATCACCGGTTTAGCGTTTTTAGCATGTTTATTGTTTGAGTAAACTTTTTGCTCACTTAGTACTGTTCTCCTGTGCCTGACTTATTCACCAGCTACACACGAGCCTGACAACTCCAAAGATAAAAGGGTTCTAGGTAGAACCGTTCATAGACGCTTCTAGGAAGAACCTTTAGATGATAAATGAATGTCTACTGCTTACCAAGGACTTATATTAATGTCTACCGCTTAACAATGACTTATATTAATGTCTACTGCTTACCAATGACTTATATTAATGTATACCGCTTACCAAGGACTTAAATTAATGTCTACCGCTTACCAATGACTTATATTAATGTCTACTGCTTACCAATGACTTATTTTAATGTCTACTGCTTACCAAGGACTTATATTAATGTCTACCGCTTACCAATGACTTATTTTAATGTCTACCGCTTACCAATGGCTTATATTAATGTCTACTGCTTACCAATGACTTATATTAGTGTCTACTGCTTACCAATGACTTATATTAATGTCTACTGCTTACCAATGACTTATTTTAATGTCTACTGCTTACCAATGACTTATATTAGTGTCTACTGCTTACCAATGACTTATATTAATGTATACCGCTTACCAAGGACTTAAATTAATGTCTACCGCTTACCAATGACTTATATTAATGTCTACTGCTTACCAATGACTTATTTTAATGTATACCGCTTACCAAGGACTTGTATTAATGTCTACCGCTTACCAATGACTTATATTAATGTCTACTGCTTACCAATGACTTATTTTAATGTCTACCGCTTACCAATGGCTTATATTAATGTCTACTGCTTACCAATGACTTATTTTAATGTCTACTACTTACCAAGGACTTATATTAGTGTCTACTGCTTACCAATGACTTATTTTAATGTCTACTGCTTACCAATGACTTATTTTAATGTCTACTGCTTACCAAGGACTTATTTAATGTCTACTGCTTACCAATGACTTATATTAATGTCTACCGCTTACCAATGACTTATATTAATGTCTACCGCTTACCAATGAATTATATTAATGTCTACTGCTTACCAAGGACTTATTTTAATGTCTACTGCTTACCAATGACTTATTTTAATGTCTACCACTTACCAATTACTTATTTTAATGTCTACTGCTTACCAAGGACTTATGTTTTGAATTAGTAACAAGTATTTAACATACTGCAAGAGTATTTTATGAACGTTAGAATAGCAGTATCTTTTCATTACTATACCAACCAACTGTTGTTCAAGGGTGCATTTATGTGAAAGAAAGATATGTGGAGAAAGAGTGAGATGGGGAGATGAGAAAATAGAGAAGGAGGATAGAGAGAAGGGAAAGAGAGAAAATAAAACAGAGAGGGAAGGATGAAGAGAGAGTAGAGGGTATCCAGTGCTTAATATTTTTTTGAAGAGCAGCCCTCATATCATATTAATGGTCTCAGTGTGTGTGTGTGTGTGTGTGTGTGTGTGTGTGTGTGTGTGTGTGTGTGCTTGCAGTTAAATGTAAAAAAAATAAAAACTGTTCCATGCAGCTATTTGAATCAGCATTGAGGTACAGTTAGTTCTGTCTGTATGTCTGGTAACACTGCGTGTTTTTGTGCTCTGGGTGCGTTTACTTTACCCTGGCTAGCTAGCCCTGGCTGCTGATGTTGTCCTAGATTAGAACAGATCACAGGAAGTAGGTGGCACCTTAATTGGGTTCATGGGTTCCATGTTTTTGATGCCATTCCATTAGCTCCGTTCCAGGCATTATTATGAGCCGTCCTCCACTCAGCAGCCTCCACTGCTACAGATCTATCTACCAAATAAAGATGACTAATTCAGCATGGGAGAATGTTCAAATACAGAGCCAATGATGACTCATATAAGTCTGGCTCCTCTAACGCTCTACTTCTCACAAACTTAAAACCAAAGTTAACTATAATCCTCTCTTCTGCTTCAAGTGCTTTATGTGTGTGTTAGGAACCCAAACAATACATGCAGTGTTAAGTGGAAGGGGAGGTGAGGGTGGTGTACTTGATAACAGTCCAGATAACAGAGTAAAGAGGGACTGTGGGAGTGAATCTCTCTCTCTCTCTTTCTCTCTCTCTCTCTCTCTCTCTCTCTCTCTCTCTCTCTCTCTCTCTCTCTCTCTCACACACACTCACTCACTCACTCACACTCACAGTATTTTAGCCACACCAGCTGTTCACTCCTATTCTCACGTATTTCTATATTTTGCTCAGTGATGGTTCACTCAGCAGATGTATGTCACCACATGTACGTATACAGCAGTGTCTGATGGGAAATATCGCATACAGTATATCCATGGGGGTTCAATGAGTCACTTGCTCATTTTAAGTGTGAATGTTAGTGGAACATGTCCATTCCCATGATGTACTGTAGCTGTACATGATGTACTGTAGCTGTACATGATGGATTGTAGCTGTACATGATGCACTGATGTACTGTAGCTGTACATGATGTACTGATGTATTGTAGCTGTACATGTGTGATTAACTACCTTTATTTCGACAGGGAGTCATGCTGAGACCAAGCTCTCTTTTACAGATGAGCCCTGTATACACATCAATAGTGCCATCATGCTCTTATATAGACACAGTATACTGTATATCGATATACACTACCAGTCAAAAGTTTGGACACACCTACTCATTCAAGGGTTTTTCTTTATTTTTACTATTTTCTACATTGTATAATAATAGTGAAGACATCAAAACTATGAAATAACACATATGGAATCATGTAGTAACCAAAAAAGTGTTAAACAAATCAAAATCTATTTTATATTTGAGATTCTTCAAGTAGCTACCCTTTGCCTTGATGACAGCTTTGCACACTTTTGGCATTCTCTCAACCAGCTTCATGAGGTAGTCACCTGGAATGCATTTCAATTAACAGGTGTGCCTTGTTAAAAGTTAATTAATGTGTTTTAGGCAAACCACTTGTGTTGTGACAAGGTAAGGGTGGTATACAGAAGATAGCCCTATTTGGTAAAATACCATGTCCATATTATGGCAAGAACAGCTCAAATAAGCAAAGAGAAATGACAGTCCATAATTTCTTTAAGACATGAAGGTCAGTCAATTCTGAACATTTCAAGAACCTTGCTGCAGAAGATAAGTTCATTAGAGTTACTGGCCTCAGAAATTGCAGTCCAAATAAATACTTCACAGAGTTCAAGTAACAGACACGTCTCAACATCAACTGTTCAGAGGAGACTGTGTGATCAGGCCTTCATGGTTGAATTGCTGCAAAGAAATCACTACTAAAGGACAACCAATAAGAAGAACAGACTTGCTTGGGCCAAGAAACACGAGCAATGGACATTAGACTGGTGGAAATCAGTCCTTTGGTCTGATCAGTCCAAATTTGAGATTTTGGGTTCCAACTGTCGTGTCTTTGTGAGACGCAGAGTAGGTGATTGGATGATCTCTGCATATGTGGTTCCCACCGTGAAGCATGGAGAAGGAGGTGTGAAGGTGTGGGGTGCTTTGCTGGTGACACTGTCTGTGATTTATTTATTTAGAATTCAAGGCACACTTAACCAGCATGGCTACCACAGCATTCAGCAGCGATACGCCATCCCATCTGGTTTGCGCTTAGTGGGACTATAATTTGTTTTTCAACAGGACAATGACCCAGCACACATCCAGGCTGTGTAAGGGCTATTTGACCAAGAAAGAGAGTGATGAGTGCTGCATCAGATGACCTGGCCTCCACAATCACCCGACCTCAACCCGATTGAGATGGTTTGAGATGAGTTGGACCACAGAGTAAAGGAAAAGCAGCCAACAAGTGCTCAGCATATGTGGGAACTCCTTCAAGACTGTTTGAAAAGCATTCCAGGTGAAGCTGGTTTAGACTGTACAAAGCTGTCAAGGTAAAGGGTGGCTACTTTGAAGAATCTAAAATATACAATTTGTTTAAAACGTTTTTGCTTACTACATGATTCCATATGTGTTATTTAACAGTTTTAATGTCTTCACTATTATTCTACAATGTAGAAAATAGTAAAAATAAAGAAAACCCCTGAATGAGTAGGTGTGTCCTATCTTTTGACTGGTACTGTATATACCGTATTTATACTGTATATATAATATTTAAGTCCTGATTTATATGGCATGTATGCCAATTTTGCTTAAACAACCACTGCTAATTTGAAAAAGAAATTTGGTTTGTTTCATACATGATGTCACGATATGATGCCATGAGGCAAATATGTCTTCATGCACAAATTTTTATTAAATCATCACTTGTGTCTCCATACTTGCCTGTCACATAATATGTATTCACTAACCAATAGCGTAAAGTGTACAAAGAGAGTAAAAATGATGAGGGTTAAAATGTTGAATGTTTGGCTTAACCTCTTCTGCCATTACATGGTGATGGGGGGGCAGGTAGCCTAGTGGTTAGAGCATTGAGCCAATAACTGAAAGGTTGCTGGATCGAATCCCCGAGCTGATGAGGTAAAATTTGTCATTCTGAACAAGGCAGTTAACCCACTGTTCCCCGGTAGGACATCATTGTAAATGAGAATTTGTTCTTAACTGACTTGTTAAATAAAGGTAAAAAAAAGTTTTTTTAAAATGGTATTAAAACCCAACCCTGTTCTGTTGAATATGAGTGATAATTGGGTCTAATGTAAAATGAGATGGCAATTGTGCAAGCTGAAGGTCATTGTGCAGCGTAACAGCTATTGTGCTTGTATGGCCTTTTCCACAATATTGTAATTATTTTTCAACTGGATGGCTGCAGTGAGAGACAGAACGCGGGCGCACAAGAGAGAGAGAGAGAAACAGAGAAACAGAGAAATAGAGATAGAGATAGAGTCAGGTACTGTGTCTGATACAGGCTCCACAAACAGCACAGCACCTGAGGGAAATGGGCAAACTGCCATCACATTTAACCTATCCCCAGGACAGACTCCGGCCCACAACCACTTCCCAAGGCAGGCTCTGGACCACACCCTGTTCCCCAGGCTCCAGCACATAACCCAATCCTAAGGCTCCAGCCAGCCCATATCAGGATCTCTGGAGCTGTGAGACTCTCTGAGAGCTGATCTTTGGAGAGGGACACCTTGTACAGTTCTGCCCTGCTCCTCTCTTCTCCCCCCCCCCCTCCATCCCCCGTTCCTCAGCCCAAGTTCACAGCTCAGAACGCCCATGAAGATGCTGCTAGTCAGGGCTGGTTCCTTCTGCTCTCTCTCTCTCTCTCTCTCTCTCTGTACTAGTTCACCGTTCAAAAGTTTGGGGTCACTTAGAAATGTCCTTGTTTTTGAAAGAAAAGTACATTTTCTGTCCATTAAAATAACATAACATTTATCAGAAATACATTGTAGACATTGTTAATGTTGTAAATTACTATTGTAGCTGTGCTAACATAATTGCAAAAGGTTTTTCTAATTATCAATTAGCCTTTTAAAATGATAAACTTGGATTAGTTTGGTGACTGTGTGTGGGCACATTTGGTGGCTGTGTATGGGCACATTTGGTGGCTGTGTATGGGCAAGTTTGGTGACTGTGTATGGGCACATTTGGTGACTGTGTCTGGGCACGTTTGGCAGAAACTCACTCTTCTGATAGTGCTTTTCCTGCATCAAGGATCCAAGAAACAGATCCTGGGGTCATCCTCTCTCTATTTCTCTGTTTCTTGTTTATTTTATCTGTGTTATCTGTATCTGTGTGTGAACGTGTGTATGTGGGTGGGCATATTGTCTGCCTCCAATATAAATCTATGGGTCCTGTTTGAAAACGCAGGCTGGCATCGTGAGTCTTCAACAACGGGAGACAGAACAGACTGTAATATGAGTCCTGCTGGGATCAGCGATGCAAATACGAGAAATAGTACAGGGATTGAGTGAAAGTTAAGAGAGGAGAGAAGCTAAGCTAAACACCCCATAGAAATGCAACATGAATGAGGCGTCTAGGTACCCTACTGATCTCGTTTTAGGACAGCGATAGATAGACAGACAGGAGACCTAGAGGAGGCTTCCTCCTCTTCCCCTGATGTAGATGGAAGGTCACACACACACTAATTGGGGTTGCGTAGTTAGGGGGAAAGTGAGTGAGTGAGCAGCAAAACATTTCTGTTTAAAACAGGTTGTTGATGAGGGGAGGAAGGGGGAACTTGATAACCAATAGGGTGTTGAGGTAATGCACACACACACAGGTCCTGGAGGGCGTTGGCTGCTGCTCTACACTGGTGTTGTTGTCCCATTATACTTCTGGGAGGGGAGGTTGGAAGAATGGGAGAAGGGGAGGAAGGAAAGGAGAGGCAGGAGTGTATGTGGGCTAGGAGTGGAGGAGGGGGAGAGGTGGTAATGATCCAGCTATAGCTCATGAGCTCATGCCCCTGTGCCTCTGTCTCTCTACTGGGACAAGACCATTCACTGTCCAATCCCTCCTCTTCTCTGTCTCTCTACTGGGACAAGACCATTCACTGTCCAATCCCTCCTCTTCTCTGTCTCTCTACTGGGACAAGACCATTCACTGTCCAATCACTCCTCTTCTCTGTCTCTCTACTGGGACAAGACCATTCACTGTCCAATCCCTCCTCTTCTCTGTCTCTCTACTGGGACAAGACCATTCACTGTCCAATCACTCCTCTTCTCTGTCTATCTACTGGGACAAGACCATTCACTGTCCAATCCCTCCTCTTCTCTGTCTCTCTACTGGGACAAGACCATTCATTGTCCAATCACTCCTCTTCTTCTCTTCTCTGTCTCTCCAAATCCCTCTCCTCCTTCAATCCACTTCTCCTCTCTGGGTTTAATCCCATTGCTCCAGTGAGCCTTAGACCTCATTTTAGGAAACAACAAGCAGATGTATGGCACTGAAGATATCTGTCAAGCCATGCATGGGAGGACACTCAAATCAGTACTTCAATACCTGACCATACTGTAGGCTATATATTTAAAGTCTCTCCTAGCTCACTAAAACCCCAGCTCACAGCCTAGGCTTTAGCTCAGTGGAATAGAACAGTCGTGTGGTAGGCATGAGTCTGTCACATGAGCTCAGTTAAACCATAGCTACATGTATTCTTCAACAGGACAGCCTAAGAGGTCTTGTGTTGTGCATTACTTTATATGTGCTTTCCATAGCCTCTCCAGTTTTCTATTTCTATTGGTATCTATCCTAGTTTGTTCTTTGTATGTGCTTTCCTTTCCAGCTCACTGAGGCTGTGTTTACACAGGCAGCCCAATTCTGATCTTTTAACCAATTATTGGCAAAGGAGCTGATGTGATAGGTCAAAAGACCAATTAGTGAATAAAAATATCAGAATTGGACTGCCTGTGTAAACACAGCCTGAGAGCCAGTGAAGTCCAGTGTTACTGTCTAAGGTCTGTATTCTAGTAGGGGTGAACCCAAACCGTAGGTGTGGGTGGGATCCCATTACTCTAAGCACTAATTGAGCTGTCTGTTAGATAGGAGGTATTGGTGTACAAACTTTAATGGGCTCAGTGGAACCACATAAAAAGAGCATAGGTTTACTACTAATTAAGAAGTTACAGTTACCCTATTGTCATGACTAATGGCTGCCAGATTTAGGCCTGCTATAAAACAGCTGAGAGCAGCAGGAGCAGCGGAACCATGGCACGTCATAGCTAATATCAATGCAGACATGTAGACACACACATCCTTTTATCTATTGTAGTTATGTATTTATTTTTGTATAAAGTACATTCTATACTGATACCACTAATGTATAGATAATGTAATGCATTATAAACTGGGTGGCTCGAGCCCTGAATGCTGATTGGCTGACAGCCATGTTATATCAGACCATATACCACGGGTATGACAAAACATGTATTTTTACTGCTCTAATTACATTGGTAACCAGTTTATTATAGCAATAAGGCAACTCGGGGGTTTGTGGCTAAGGTCTGTGTCCAGGCACTCCGCGTTGTGTCGTGCATAAGAACAGTCCTTGTTTTATTCATACAGTCATGGAATGACCATCCCTTATTCAATGTTACTAGTCCTTCACTATCATCTTGCAGGCCTGTGATGTTTACCTTGTAAGAGCTGAATCACCCAACCACAGTTCATATGATCCTGGAGAGGGGTTTATTGATTGGATGTGATTGGAAAAAAGGTATGTGGCCTGTTCCTTTTCAGCTTGGTGTCTTAATTAATCAATGAATCAATAATCATTCATCATCTGATCACACACAGAGTATTCCCAGCTGTGTAATCATTAGCTGCTGTCCAACCGTGGCATGACCAGGATTCAGTTTGTGGTTAATCTCACGACAGGAACTTGAAGGTCCATTGTGGTATCATGCTACTATCACCCAGAACCGGGAATTGTATTGCTTTTTTTTTACACCGTGTTATGGTTTTATAGGATCTCACTCTTTCCTGTCATGTTCTTCCAGCACCTTAGCATGTACACTGCATTCAGAAAGTGTTCAGACCCCTTGACTTTTTCCACATGTTTTTATGTTACAGCCTTATTCTAAAATGGATTCAATGAAAAAAAATCTACATACAATACCTCATAACGACAAAATTCATTAAATATATGAAACAGAAATAACTTATTTACATAAGCATTCAGACCCTTTGCTATGAGATTTGAAATTGAGCTCAGGTGCATCCTGTTTCCATTGATCATCCTTGAGATGTTTCTACAACATGACTGGAGTCCACCTGTGGTAAATTCAATTGATTGGACATGATTTGGAAAGGCACACACCTTGTCTATATAAGGTCCCAGAGTTGACCGCGCATGCCTGAGAAAAAACCAAGCCATGAGGTCAAAGGAATTATCCGTAGAGCTCCAAGACAGGATTGTGTCGAGGCACAGCGCTGAGGAAGGGTACAAAAACATTTCTTCATTATTGAAGGTCCCCAAGAACACAGTGGCCTCCATCATTCTTAAATGTAAGAAGTTTGGAACCACCAAGACTCTTCCTAGAGCTGGCCGCCCGGCCAAACTGAGCAATAGGGGGAGATGGGCCTTGGTCAGGGAGGTGACCAAGAACCCAATGGTCGTTCTGACAGACCTCCAGAGTTCCTCTGTGGATATGGGAGTACCTTCCAGAAGGACAACCATCTCTGCAGCACTCTACCAATCAGGCCTTTATGGTAGAGCGGCCAGATAGAAGCCACTCCTCAGTAAAAGGCACATGACAGCCCGCTTGGAGTTTGCCAAAAGGCACCTAAAGGACTCAAACCATGAGAAACAAGATTCTCTGGTCTGATGAAACCAAGATTGAACTCTTTGGCCTGAATGCCAAGCGTCACATCTGTAGGAAACCTGGCACCATCCCTACGGTGAAGCATGGTGGGGGCAGCATCGTGCTGTTGGGATGTTTTTCAGCGGCAGGGACTGGAACACTGGTCAGGATTAAGGGGAAAGATGAACGGAGCATGTCCTTGAGTGGCACAGCCTGAGCCCGAACATCTCTGGAGAGACCTGAAAGTACAGTAGCTGTGCAGCAACGCTCCCCATCCAACCTGACCGAGCTTGAGAGGATCTACAGAGAAGAATGGGAGAAACTCCCCAAATAAAGCTGTGCCAAGCTTGTAGTGTCATAACCAAGAAGACTCGAGGCTGTAATTGCTACCAATGGTGCTCCAACAAAGTACTGAGTAAAGGGTCTGAATGCTTACGTAAATGTTAAATTTCAGTGTTTTATTTTTAATAAATTTGCTACAATTTCTAAATCTGGTTTTGCTTTGTCATTATGGGGTATTGTGTGTAGATTCACGAGGAAAAAAACGATTTAATAAATTTTACAATAATGCTTTAACGTAACAATGTGGAAAAAGTCAAGGGGTCTGAATACTTTCTGAATGCACTGTAATAAGGACAAATAATGGCAGGACAATTTTGACTGTATCAGTAAGCCAATTGAAGTCCTGTACCCATCAAACCTAAATAATGCAGTCCAAGTGACCAATACAGTATTGGAACCTAGGCTTGAAAAATTCTAACTTTTCCAAACTTCCCAGGGTTGCCAGAAATCCTGGCTGGAACATTCCCAAAATCAGGAGAGAATTTTTGGGAAAGTTACCAGAATCTTGTAGCCCTAGCAGCTACCTAATCTCACCACTAGGTTGTTTAAAGGACTGGCATATCCTGTCATTCCTGGCAACCGTCTCTCTACAGGATGTCAACCCATGAGACCTGGAGTTGTTGCTAGGCAGACCAAATGGCACTATAATCCGTATGTAATGCACTACTTTTGGCTAGATTTTGGCCAGGACCAATAGGGTTCTTTTAAAATGTAGGTGAGACAGTCTTCTACTTCATGATGCTACTTTGTTGTTGGAGTGGACCGCGGAGCACTAGACTCGGGCTGGGTGCATCAGATTAAGATTTAGACAGAGATTACTCCAGACACTGGTTGCGTCCCAAATGGCCCCATGTTCCCTACATAGTGCAGTACTTTTGACCATGGCCTATAGGGCTCAGGTCCAAAGTTTTTCACTACAGTACATAATGCATAGTGTACCATTTGGGATGCAGACCTACTCTCCTTGAAGATTGGTGTTGCTGGGCTGCATTTAATTCTAGGAACATGATCCATCCCCTTTGCACTCCACTCCCATTCATGGATCTGAGACAAGTACATTGTTTCTGCCATATTGCTTTCCCCTACCCAGTCTTGTCAGATCTGTGAAGGAGAGTGAACAGGAGGATATGAAGGGAGGGAAACTCTTGAAATGAAATGCACTCCTCCATGGCTATTTAAAACCATACTGCATTACCTACCGCCACCCTTTTCCTTCCTATCCCTGCTTTGATATATCGCCAAGATCTGACCCTGGCTTTCATGTGGCTAATGAGTTGGGCTGATCCACTTCACTTATCTTGTTATATTAATACAGAATTAATCCTTCAAATCCTAACCTTCCATCAGGGTCTCTCTGCGCTAAACATCTGTGTCCCAAATTCCCTCTTTAGTGCACTACTTTTGACCAGAGCCCATAAGTGTATTAGTACTGAGTGTGTAGGGCGTAGTCTTTCCTTTGCTTCTTTCCATCTCATTTCCACTTCAAACACATAACCAAACCTCGGACAGACATGGATAAAAACCTGCACACTCTGTCCCATAATATATATATTTTTAACCTTTGTTTAACTAGGCAAGTCAGTTAAGAACAAATTCTTATTTACAATGACAGCCTAGGAACAGCGGGTTAACTGCCTTGTTCAGGGGTAGAACAACAGATTTTTACCTATTCAGTTTGGGGATTCGATCTAGCAACCTTTCAGTTACTGGCCCAATGCTCTAACCAGTAGGCTACCTGCCACCCCAAATATCATCCAAAGTAAATAGACAAAACACACACAAACACTAGACATGATCATTTCCATACTATTTCCAGAAAGAGCCACGTTGGCACCTCTTCACCAGCGTCATTAAAAAGCCCTTGAGGACCAAACGACAAGCAGAGGATTGGAGGAGTAAAGTGAATTGCAGAAGCATGACTACTAGATTACAAGAATGCTAACTTCATCAACCTCTCAATTCGCCACTGATTTGCATCTCAATCGTGTTCATAACGAATTCATCAGGCTTGCGCTGCGTAGCTCCCCTGCTCCTGTTCCCTGTTCCCAGGCAGCACTGGAGGCGCAGATGAGAAGCAGCGGTGGGGTGGTGGACCCAGGAGTTAGGGGGATAGCTTATCTCATGAAGGGTCAGTCAGAGATTGAGGTTTGAGTATAGTGCAGGGAATTGGTGTTTCTCAGATGGATCATGGATAGTGGGAGGTAGGTAGAATTTGGTGTGAGTAATCCACTGACATCCCTAATACCCAAACAAACTCTAGTAGAGGCATTGTAATGTCACGTATGAATACAAATCCTTGTACACAAATTCACATACACCAAATATGTACACAAGCACATGAGCCTATATGCACACACACTGACTCAAATATGTTTGGTGTTTAAGAATAAACCAAATGGCAGCACAGCAAAGCAGCAATGTTCACAATATGCCCCTTCTCCCTTTAGCTAAGAGAGAGCTTTCAGACTGAAGAAATCATTTTTCACAGGCCTCAAAAGGAAGTGACAGTCAGTAATTGCCCCATTGTGTTGTGTCTTTCACAGGGTCACTGCGCTGCACTTCAAGGAGCAACAGCCCAACTCATTTTCCTCTGTCTCTGCTGCCTCCTCTGTCTGTCTGTCTTTCCGTACCAAGGCCTGTTTCACACTGATAGCCCAAGTCACTATGTTCTGTTGGTGTGCCAGCCACAAGTCCTAATAACGGATTATAATGCTGCACCCTGGCTGCTCCTCTCCTCCGCTAGGCAGCTACACAGAAGGGCTTTCAAGTCCTTTCATTACACAAAAGCTTTCATCGTATTCCGGTGACAAATCTAGAACTATAGGAATAAACTATAGGCTGTATATTATTTCTAGATGTATCCACCATCGGGCAATAAGGAAGAAATTCTTACGTGAGCCATTGGTGTGATTATCAATGGGCTTCCGAAGGGAAACGTTATTTAACAACAATTACAAAGTATGGTCTCATGACAATGTGTCATGACTATACAACCATATTTTGGGGGGGAATAAATAATATGTAAATGGATGATGACTACATTATATATGATAACATTATAGCTTTAAATGTATTTGATTGATCAGTGATCAATGTTCTTTCTTTTTTTTAAGGAAATATCTGAAACAACAGGTTCTGGAGAACACCTTTAAGTTCCACTGTAGTGCTTGGCAAGTACCTGTAATTTTAGGCCTTTCCCAATGTGCAAAAACTGGAATCAACATCATTTCAACCCAAAAAATGTATGTGATGATGTTGAATCAATGTGTCAAAACTGATAGAAAAGATTCTCTCCATGATGTCCCAAACTCAGTCACAACAATAGATCTGTAATGAAGTTCAGAGTAGCCTAATGGTCTCAGTTGGTAGTGACATTAATGACTCACGGTCCTGAGTAGACTGGGTCAGAGTGTCCCAATATAGTGCACTAGGGCCCATAGGGCTCAATAATAGTGGTGGTATATATAGGGAATAGGATGCCATTTGGGATGCTGCGATGGTTCCAGTGTGTGGTTCCACTGTGGGGCTCAAAGCATAGGTAGGTAATATGGTAATGACTGGTAAATGTGTCTGTCTGGCTTATCATTTCCCTGTCTAGAAGTTGAGACCTAACATTAGTGACTTACAGTATTATCTGATTTCAACCTTTATTTCAATATTTATATCAGTAGGCCAATGATGCACTCATCTAAACCCCTCTGCTCAGTGTGCAATGGATTTGCAACCTCTTTCATAGAGACAAATGGTTGGCTATACTGTTCTTGACCTCTTAAAATGTACAAATGCACAACTTTATATTTTCCTGCATACACGGAATGTAGCTTACAGCATGCTATGGCGCTGGACACATGTCATGTCAACAGGCCTCAGAATTGCCTGCATTCCATTATTAAAGGCAGCATCTCCACTAAAGGAACACAGACGACTACTGTATGTAGCTTCCATTCAATCTATACACACACTCCATTAGAACTGTGGCTTCCATTCAATCTATACAAATACTCCATAGGATTGACATACCTGTAGATACAGTTTATACATTCATTTACAGCACTGATGCTAGTAGTGATGGGGATAGGAGACAGTGGTGGCTGGTGGCACTTTAAAACGAAAGAGGGGCTCATAGTAATGGCTGGAATGGACTAAAATGAATGGAATGGCATCATTCCAGCCATTAATAAGAGCCGTCCCCTCACCAAAAAATTAAATCAAATCAAATGTTATTTGTCACATGCGCTGGATACAACAGGTGTAGGCCTTACTGTGAAATGCTTAATTACAAGCCCTTAACCATCAATGCTGTTTTAAGAAAAATAAGAGTTAAGAAAATATTTACTAAATAAACTAAACAAAAAATAAAGAGAAAGAATAAAATAACAATACAGAGGCTATGTTCAGGGGATACCGGTACAGAGTCAATGTGCAATGTACAGGTTAGTCGAGGTAATTCAGTTAATATGTACATAGGTAGGGGTAAAGTGACTATGCATAGACAGCGAGTAGCAGCAGCGTAAAAAAGGAAGGAGGGTCACTGCAAATTGTCCGGTTAGCCATTTGATTAGCTGTTCAGCAGTCTTATGACTTGGGGGTAGACGCTGTTAAGAAGCCTTTTGGACCTAGACTTGGCGCTCCGGTACCGCTTGCAGTGCGGTAGCAGAAAGAACAGTCTATGACTAGGTTAGCTGGAGTCTTTGACAATCTTTAGGGCCTTCCTCTGACACCACCTGGTATAGAGGTCCTGGATGGCAGGAAGTTTGGCCCCAGTGATGTACTGGGCCAGACGCAATACTCTCTGTAGCACCTTGCGGTAGGAGGTCGAGCAGTTCCCATACCAGGCTGCAATGCAACCAGTCAGGATGCTCTCGATGGTGCAGCTGTATAACTTTTTGAGGATCCGTGGACCCATGCCAAATCTTTTCAGTCCCCTGAGGGGGAATAGGCATTGTCGTGGCCTCTTCACGACTGTCTTGGTGTGTTTGGACCATGTTAGTTTGTTGGTGATGTGGACACCAATGGAACTTGAAGCTCTCAACCTGCTCCACCATAGCCCCGTCGATGAGAAGGGGGGTGTGCTCAGCCCTGTTTTTCCTGTAGTCCACAATCATCTCCTTGGTCTTGATCACAATGAGGGAGATGTTGTTGTCCTGGCACCGCACCGCCAGGTCTCTGACCTCCTCCCTATAGGCTGTCTCATCATTGTGAGTGATCAGGCCTACCACTGTTGTGCCGCTGCAAACTTAATGATGGTGTTGGAGTCGTGCTTGGCCACTCAGTCATTAGTGAACAGGGAGTACAGGAGGGGACTAAGCACGCACCCCTGAGGGGCCCCCGTGTTGAGGATCAGCGTGGCAGATGTGTTGTTGCCTACCCTTACCACCTGGGGGAGGTCCATCAGGCAGTCCAGGATCCAGATGCAGAGGGAGGTGTTTAGTCCCAGGGTCATTAGCTTTGTGATGAGCTTTGAGGGAACTATGGTGTTGAACCCAGAGCTGTAGTCAATGAACAGCATTCTCATGTAGGTGTTCCTTTTGTCCAGGTGGGAAAAGGCAGTGTGGAGTGCAATATAGATGGGGCGGTATGCGAATTGGAGTGGGTCTAGGGTTTCTGGGATGAATGTGTTGATGTGAACCATGACCAGCCTTTCAAAGCACTTCATGGCTAAAGACGTGAGTGCTACGGGTCAGTAGTCATTTAGACAGGTTACCTTGGTGTTCTTGGGCACAGGGACTATGGTGGTGTGCTTGAAACATGAAGGTATTATAGACTCAGGGACAGATTGAAAATGTCAGTGAAGACACTTGCCAGTTGGTCAGTGCATGCTCGGAGTACACGTCCTGGTAATCCAACATTGTAAATGTTGACCTGTTTAAAGGTCTTACTCACATCGGCTACAGCGAGCGTGATCACACAGTCGTCAGGAACAGCTGGTGCTCTCCTGGTTCAGTGTTGCTTCCCTCTAAGTGCGTATAGAAGTAATTTAGCTCGTCTGGTAGGCTTGTGTCACTGGGCAGCTAGCTGCTGGGCTTCCCTCTGTAGTCCGTAATAGTTTGCAAGTCCTGCCACATTCAACGAGCATCGGAGCCAGTGTAGTAGGATTTAATCTTAGTCCTGTATTGACGCTTTGCCTGTTTAATAGTTTGTCGGAGTGCATAGCAGGATTTATTTTAAGCGTCTGGGTTAGAGTCCTGCTCCTTGAAAGCGGCAGCCTTACCCTTTAGATCAGTCCGTATGTTGCCTGCAATCCATGGCTTCTGGTTGGGGTATGTACGTAAGGTCACTGTGGGGACGACGTCATCGATGCACTTATTGATGAAGCCAGTGACTGATGTGGTGTACTCCTCAATGACATCGGATGAATCCCGGAACATATTCCAGTCTGTGCTAGCAAAACAGTCCTGTAGCTGTAGTGAGTCACTGGTACTTCTTGCTTTAGTTTTTGTGTGTAGACAGGAATCAGGAGGATAGAATTATGGTCAGATTTGTCAAATGGAGGGTGAGGGAGAGCTTTGTACGTGTCTCTGTCTGTAGATTAAAGGTCTGTAAAATACAGCCAACTGTATATTATTCATGTTGTCGTTCAGCAACAACTCAGTGAAACATAAGATATTACAGTTTGGTTGGTAGGATAGCCTTGAACAGAGCTCATCCAGTTTATTTTCCATTGATTGCACGTTGGCTAATAGGACGGGGGGTAGAGGCGGGTTACCCACTCGCCGACTAATTCTCACACCTGCGTCCCCTGTATCTGCGACTTTTCTTCATGTGAATGACGAGGATTTGGGCCCGGTCCGATATCTGCAGTAAATCCTTTGCGTCCGACTCGTTAATAAAGAAAGTGAGTAATCACTGTTCTGATATGCAGAAGCTCTTTTCGGTCATAAGAGACGGAGTCAGAAACATTAGGTACAAAATAAGTTACAAACAACGAGAAAAAACACAAAATAGCACAAGAGGAGCCCGTAAAACGGCAGCCATCTCCTCTGGCGCCATCAGCCTCCTCTGATGGGATAATATTATGTAAATGTGCTAAATACACTGCACTTTATCCCATCAGTGGGTAGGCCTACAATGCAGTGCTGTACCCATGCTGACTCCCATGAGTCATCACAGATATGAAGAACAAGCATTCGTCTGCCATTTAATGAACAGGAATTAAGTGAGGCTTCTTCCCAAATGGCAACCTACTGTACATGTATTTCCTTTATAGTGCAGTGTAAGTGCACTACTTTTGACCAGGCCTCATAGGGTGCACTATACACTCTTAGAAAAAGGGGTTCCAAAAGGGTTATTTGTCTGTCCCCATAAAATAATCATTTTTGGTTCCAGGTAGAACCCTTTCTGGTTCCAGGAAGAACCCTTTTGGCTTCCATGTAGAACCCTTTGTGGAGGCTGGCAGGTAGCCTAGCAGTTAAGAGTGTTGGGCCAGTAACTGGACGGTTGCTGGTTTGAATCCCTGAGCTGACTAGGTGAAATATATGTTCACATGCCCTTGAGCAAGGCACTTAACCCTAATTGCTCTGGATAAGAGCATCTTCTAAATTACTAAAATTACAATATAACTGAAAAGATCTAGATAGCAACTTTTTTTATAAGAGTGTATAGGGATAGAGACCTATGCCATTTTGCAAACACTGTAGCCTGCCATTGTACTTTGCAATTAAAAAGATGATAATATGGACATCAAATAGCGGGCCTGTGGGATTATAATTACATTATCTTATTACCTCCACCGACCTAATACAAACCAACACAAATGGCCTTATGTGGCACACCGACTGATTTTACTGACATTATTATATAGCAAATCAACATGGCTCAACAGTTTTGTTTTTGATCACATGAAGAATGGATAGATATACACTCGTCCGAAACATGCCACAGAATCTCAATTACAATATGTATGAGTAAATGTAGCGATTTAGTATTGAAGAAACTGTTATTCCGTTAACCATTAACCGTTTTTGTTGGTATCTTGTGGACATGTTGCGTCGCTTGGGAAGCATCCCGTGACGGTTGATAAGTGGCCACTGTTGACAGACACCAGTACAGTATGTTCTCAAAATCAGCCATATCTAGCCTACACGGTCGCCTATAGGGACAGTTTATTTTAGGGGTGTCAAACTGATTTTGCCCCATGGCCGCATTCGGTCTTCAAGTAGGGCCGGAGGGCCACACTGAAAATTGGTTACCCTATATTTATTTCCTCGTAGTCAACAGTTCCGAAAGATAGACCTCTATCCATCGTTTTTGGAATTTTCGATATTCCCTGACTTTCTAGCTTTCATTTCGGAAACAGTCATGGAAACTGTATAAATGTAGGTCCATTATCATTCCTACACAGTTTCGATTTGGTATTAGTCATTTTAAAGTAGCTATATTGAGTTCGTCCCCCCACGAAAAAAAATAATAAATAAATATATATATATATAGATATATATAGATAGATAGGCCATACGTTTTACACCCCTGGTTTATATTGAAACGAAATATGGTGGGCATATTGAAGGCTGAATGTATGCCTATTCACCAAACAGAGAAAGGGTTTAAATAAACCATAACTGACCCTATCTAAATAGTATGATTCGATGGTATGTGGATCACGTGACCCAATCAAATATTAACAGAAATTGATTAAATTGATTAAATCATTTAATTTCTATGAATACATATGTATTATGGTATAGATTGCCTACAGTCTCCCCGCTAAAAGGAAAATGTGCAGGCTATCCAAATGTCCTCAATCTTGTCAGTACTTGGGTCTTATTACAAGTCACCTTGGGAAAATGAATCGAGGGGTCAAGTGATGCCACAAAAAGGCTAACATTTTATCCTACAACAGGAATAGCACGGCACACAGCTCTAGACCTCAATGAAAGCTTGTCAAATGGTGATGTCTTCAACTGCAATGACACTGCTTTATTTGGGTTATATTCAACATATTCCCTTCCGCAATATACATGTATTAATGACACGGTGGATGGATTGGACGGTTTGCCAGGCCCTGCGACTGATTACTGTGTGTGTAGAACCGTGTTTTTTTCTCTGCAACATCCATCTGCATGATGGTTGCCTACGTACCCACACCATAGCTGCCTGCGCTTCATATCCTCGCATTATGCATGGCTGAATTCAGCTTCTTTCTACATTCATATAAACAGTGTTGGAGGAAAAGGCTAATGTTTGCAAGGTATAGCCTATCAATTTGATATGATGGTATTGCGTGAGGGTTTGTGGGATGGTAGGTGTATTATTAATGTAGCTTTTATCCGGCCCTGTATGACAGCATCTAGCTAATCATTGATGTGAAAAGGAGGCTATTTGTTGACATGTGGTGATTTACGTCCCCTCCACTGTGGGTGGCTTACCTTCTGTTGTCGCCTAGCCATATCCGTGGGCTGTTTTGCATTGAAAGGGTAGGCGATGCACCGCATCACAAATACATATAGTTGCAGCTTCTTTTTGCGCTCCTCTTCCTCCTTCTGCAAATTGGCCTCTTCCACCTTCTCCTGCTCGCTGGCAGCAGACGGGCTCGGGCTGGTCGGGCGAGCGCTACTGCGGCTGCTGCTGCTGGGCGCAAGCCCGCCGGAGCTCTCGCTCGTCCGGCTTGGAGAGATGCGGGCTCCGCTCTGGGGTGCCGATGCCTCCTTGTGATGGTGTTCCTCCTCGACCATCCCACCATCCGATTCCTCCTCGCTGGATGACGGATCCAACATATCGCTGCCTAGAGAGGATGTAGCCTGGCAGAACTCCTATTTGCAGAAATTGTGAAATTGATACGAATTCGAACCGTAAACTGAAATTAAACCGTTATCTGATTCAAAACGAAAGACACCCGAATTTGCTGAGCCTTTTCTTAAGGTTTCCATAAAATACGACTTGTGCTTGGAGAGAGAGCTGAGATGTTGCACACACACAGACACAGCACGGCAATCACCGCCGCGGATGTGCGAGAAGGAGGTGGGAGAGAAAGGGAGGAGGGGCGCGAATGAGTGAAAGTGGCTCCTTCAATGAAAAACGCAAGCGATGGCCTCTTCCTGCCAGTTGAGCTCTAGAATTGTCGGACGAGTCGCGCAGGCGTAAGGAGAGGAGCTGGCCATGGTGCTGAATCTGTTCTTTTGCGCCTGCCTTTCGGTCGGTCGCGTGAAACGGGGGTAAACCCGTTGACTTTGAACGAATATCCATTATTGACCTCTGCAGTTGTTGATGTTTTGTTACAGTGTATGTAGGCGTCCTGTATTCACAAATCAATTCAATTGAGGTGTAATAGGCTACATGTAAATATGTAGTGAGTGACAGTGGTAGGTTTATTACCATTACTCGCCGATGTTTAATTACTATTAGGAATGACATACTGTAAACATAACCTACTGCCCCAGCAGATTAATACTCCTCACAAACAGTGGCGGTTCTAGCTTGTATGGCTCCCTGGGCGAACCCCCGTACAAAAGTACATTAATGTCTAGGAGACATTGTGTTTGCATGGTCTCATTGTGTTTATACTATTGTTTGTACAGATGAGCGTGGTACCTTCAGGCGTTTGGAAATTGCTCCCAAGGATGAACCAGACTTGTGGAGGTCTACAATTTTTTTCTGAGGTCTTGGCTGATTTCTTTTGATTTTCCAATGATGTCAAGCAAAGAGGCACTGAGTTTGAAGGTAGGCCTTGAAGTACATCTGCAGGTACACCTCCATTTGACTCAAATGATGTCAATTAGCCTATCACAAGCTTCTAAAGCCATAACATCATTTTTTGGAAGGGTATGTAAACTTCCGACAACTGTATATTGTTATGGCTCACAGCAGGTCTCCAAGGAAACAGTCGCAGGAAGCCAGTTGTCAAACTCCTTATTTTATTAAGGGACAAAATAAATTGATACGTAGACAATCACCTGCTCACACAACGAGCCAAAAACATGAAACAATCATGGACAACACTGATGGGGGAACAGAGGAATAAATAACACATGTAATTTGGGTAATGATGACCAGGTGTAATTAATGACAAGGCAAAACAGAACGTGAGAAATAGATCGGTGGTGGTTAGAACTCCGGTGACGTTGACCGCCGGTAGACGCTCGAACCAGGGGAGGGACCAACTTCAGCTGAAGTCGTGACAGTACCCCCCCCTTTACGTGTGGCTCCAGCTGCGTGCCGCCCCCCGTTTCGGGGACGACCCGGAGGACGAGGCGCAGGGCGCTCCGGGTGGAGGCGGTGAAATTCCCGCAGCAGTGAAGGATCCAGGATGTCCTCCACCCGCACCCAGCTTCTCTCCTCCGGACCGTACCCCTCCCACTCCACAAGGTACTGAAGGCCCCCTGCCC
Organism: Hucho hucho; assembly: GCA_003317085.1. Taxonomy (NCBI): domain Eukaryota; kingdom Metazoa; phylum Chordata; class Actinopteri; order Salmoniformes; family Salmonidae; genus Hucho; species Hucho hucho. Next base: position 74,722 of record QNTS01000349.1, read on the forward strand.
GACGCCTTGAGTCCATTATCACTACGACTGCATACGCCGGGCCCCCCTCGATGTCCAGCGGGGCCGGAGGGACCTCCAGAATCTCAAGTCCCTGGATTGGACCAGCCACCACCGGCCTGAAGAGAGACACATGGAACGAGGGGTTAATACGGTAGTCGGAGGGGAGCTGTAACCTATAACAAACCTTGTTCAGTCTCCTCAGGACTTTGAACGGTACCACAAACCGCGGCCCCAGCTTCCGACAGGGCAGGCGGAGGGGCAGGTTTTGGGTCGAGAGCCAGACCCGGTCCCCCGGTGCGAACACCGGAGCCTCACTTTCGGTGGCGGTCTGCGCTGCAACGAGCCGTCTCACGGCTCGTTGCAGGTGCATGTGGGCGGCTTCCCAGATCTCCTCAGAGCGCCTAAACCATTCGTCCACTGCAGGAGCCTCGGTCTGGCTCTGATGCCACGGTGCCAGAACCGGCTGGTAACCTAACACACATTGGAATGGGGACAGGTTAGTAGAAGAGTGACAGAGTGAGTTCTGTGCCATCTCTGCCCAGGGAATGAACACCGCCCACTCTCCCGGCCGGTCCTGGCAATACGACCTCAGAAACCTACCCACATCTTGGTTTACTTGTTCCACCTGCCCGTTGCTCTCGGCCACTGTGGAACGGGTAGAGGTTGTAATTTACCTCTGGGCAGGTGTCTAGGCGCCTTGTACTGAGCGCACACCGAGCAGGAGGAAATGTAAACCCTCACGTCCTTAGCTAACGTAGGCCACCAGTATTTTTCACTAAGACAGCGCACTGTCCGGCCGATGCCCGGATGACCAGAGGAGAGTGATGAGTCACGAACATCGAACGGAACGTACACATGCCCAGCGGGACACTGAGGGGGAGTGGGTTCTCTACGCATCGCCCGCTCGATATCTGCGTCCAGCTCCCATACCACCGGTGCCACCAGGCAAGAGGCAGGAAGTATGGGAGTGGGATCGATGGACCTCTCCTCCGTGTCATACAACCGGGACAGTGCGTCTGCCTTTACGTTCTGGGAACCTGGTCTGAAAGAGAGCGTAAAATCAAAACGTGTGAAAAACATGGCCCACCTTGCCTGGCGAGGGTTCTGTCTCCTCGCCGCCCGGATGTACTCCAGATTCCGGTGGTCCGTCCAGATGAGAAAAGGGTATTTAGCCCCCTCAAGCCAATGCCTCCACGCCTTCAGAGCCCTCACAACAGCCAACAACTCCCTGTCCCCCACGTCATAGTTTCACTCCGCAGGGCTGAGCTTCTTAGAAAAAAAGCACAGGGACGGAGTTTTGGTGGCGTACCCGAGCGCTGCGACAGCACAGCTCCTATCCCAGCCTCGGACGCGTCCACCTCAACTATGAAAGCCAGAGAGGGATCCGGATGAGCCAGCACGTTGGACGAGGTAAACAGATCCTTCAGGTGACCAAAGACTCTGTCCGCCTCAGCTGACCAACGCAGTCTCACCGGCCCCCCCTTCAGCAGTGAGGTAATGGGAGCCGCTACCTGACCAAAGCCCCGGATAAACCTCCGGAAGTAGTTGGCAAACCCTAAAAACCGCTGCACCTCCTTTACCGTGGTTGGAGTCGGCCAATTACGCACGGCTGAAATGCGGTTACTCTCCATCTCCACCCCGGACGTGGAAATGCGATATCCTAGGAAAGAGACGGATGGTTGAAAGAACAGACACTTCTCAGCCTTTACGTACAGGTCATGCTCCAACAGTCGCCCAAGCACCTTGCGCACCAGAGACACATGCTCGGCGCGTGTAGCGGAGTATATCAATATGTCGTCGATATACACCACTACACCCTGCCCAAGCAGGTCCCTGAAAATCTCATCTACAAAGGATTGGAAGACCGATGGAGCCTTCTTTAACCCGTATGGCATGACGAGATACTCATAGTGTCCTGAGGTAGTACTAAATGCTGTCTTCCACTCGTCTCCCTCGCGGATACGCACCAGATTGTAAGCGCTCCTGAGATCCAGTTTCGTGAAAAAGCGCGCCCCGTGTATTGACTCGATAGCACTGGCTATGAGAGGCAGCGGGTAGCTGTACCTCACAGTGATCTGATTTATACCTCTATAGTCAATACACGGGCGCAAACCCCCCTCCTTCTTCTTCACAAAAAAGAAACTTGAGGAGGCAGGTGAAGTGGAGGGCCAAATGTATCCCTGTCCCAGAGATTCTGCCACATATGTCTCCATAGCTGCCGTCTCCTCCTGTGACAGAGGATACACATGACTCCTGGGAAGTGCAGTGTCTACCAGGAGATTTATCTCACAATCCCCTCGTCGTTGAGGTGGTAATAGAGTCGCCCTCTTACAGAAGGCGAGAGCCAAATCGGCATATTCTGAGGGAATGTGCACGGTGGAGACCTGGTCAAGACTTTCCACCGTAGTTGCACCGATGGAAACACATACACACCTCCCCGAGCACCCTCGTGACCACCCCTTGAGAGCCCTCTGTTGCCACGAAATATTGGGGTCATGATAGCCCAACCAGGGTCCCCCTTAGCGCAGCACCTCCTCGCTCCATAGGGGTCGAAGCGGAGATGCTGGAGGATGGAATCGGCAGGCCCTGATCTGGACGTCCGCGGGTAGCCAGCAGGTTATCCAAGCGAATGGACATGTCCACCAGTTGGTCCAGAGTGAGGGCATTATCCCTGCAGGCCAGCTCCCGATGGACGTTCTCCCGCAGACTGCACCGGAAATGGTCGATCAGGGCCTGCTCATTCCATCCTGCGCCTGCGGCCAGGGTACGGAAATCCAGTGCAAAATCCTGCGCGCTCCTCGTCCCCTGTCTTAGGTGGCGTTCACCCGCTGCTCTCCCCTCGGGTGGATGGTCAAAAACCGCCCGGAACCGGCGAGTGAACTCCTCGTAGTGATCCAATGCCGCGTCCTTCTCTGCCCATACGGCGTTGGCCCACTCCAGAGCTTTCCCAGACAAACAGGAGACGAGGGCGGAAACACTCTCTCGTCCCGAATTAGCTGGATGAACGGTTGCCAGGTAGATCTCCAGCTGGAGCAAGAACCCCTGGCACCCGGCAGCCGCCCTATCATACTCCCTCGGGAGAGAGAGCCGAATCCCACTGGGACCAGATGGAAGAGGGGCAAGTAGTTGGGTAGGTGGTGGTGAAGGTAGAGGTGCTTGCAGTCCTCCTCTCTCCAAACGCTTCAGGGTATGCAGCACGCGATCCATCGCTGAGCCGAGACTCTGAATCATGTTGGCGTGCTCACTGACGCGCTCCTCGATCAGACTCGGAGGGCTGTTCTCTCCTGCTGTTTCCATATTCTTCAGGTCCGTGATTCTGTTATGGCTCACAGCAGGTCTCCAAGGAAACAGTCGCAGGAAGCCAGTTGTCAAACTCCTTATTTTATTAAGGGACAAAATAAATTGATATGTAGACAATCACCTGCTCACACAACGAGCCAAAAACATGAAACAATCACGGACAACACTGATGGGGGAACAGAGGAATAAATAACACATGTAATTTGGGTAATGATGACCAGGTCTGATTAATGACAAGACAAAACAGAACGTGAGAAATAGATCGGTGGTGACTAGAACTCCGGTGACGTCGACCGCCTGTAGACGTTCGATCCAGGGGAGGGACCAACTTCAGCTGAAGTCGTGACATATATTCACAGAATTATGAATAAATTGTGGTTTATTTGGTAGCACTTCGTAGTGTGACTGATTTTACTAATTGCATTAGTACTGTACAAAGTTAGAGGTGCACTATTTGATAGATTCCCCCACTCCCCCTACCTCTGGCTTCCAGTGGGAAGACCTGAGGTCAACCTACCCCCGCCCCCTCCCCATCTCGTACTTCTGAGTGGGAGACCGTCCCAGGCAGTAGTCTGCCTAGTTCACAAACTAGAATCAGGGCGCCCACTCCGACAAGGTTAATTGACCCACAGTCCCACACGGTGACATGATATCATTGACATGACGAGCAAATGAGCGATAGAAAACCGATCGCGCAAATGTCACCATTCCGATTTCTTTTGTGCGGGCACCCCGTGCCACCCCCTGCAAGATGCCACCCTGGCCTATACCTAAGTCTGCCACTGCTCACAAATGACCAATCAGTGTTTAGATTGTATTCATACCCCAGTGTCAGGTGGAAAGCAGACAGAACCAGGTTTTCCCCTAGGATTTTGTCTGTGCTTATCTCCATTCCGATTCTTTTTTATCCTGAAACACTCCACAGTCCTTAACAATTACAAGTGTACTGATAACATGATGCAACCACCACTATGCTTGAAAACAGGGCCGCAACTTTGGTTTTTGAAGTGGGGGGGACATAATATATATACTGTATATTTTTTATATATTTTTTATCCAGTGGGATAAACACTCCAAACAGCCTACCTGGCCGCTTGGAGGCGTCCACGTGGTCCTAATGCACACTGTTGCCTCGTTTTGTATAACATTCCAATAATAAAACTGTGGGAGAGGGGACAAAAATGCATGTCCCCCCTGTCCCCGTCCCCAGTGTTGCACCCCTGCTTGAAAATATGGAGTGGTACTCAGTAATGTTTTGTGTTGGATTTGCCAAAAACATAATACTTTGTATTCAGGACAAAAAGTTATTTTCTTTGCCAAATGTTTTGCATTGTTACTTTAGTGTGTTGTTGCAAACAGGATGCATGTTTTGCAATATTTTTATTCTATACAGGCTTTATTCTTTTCACTTTATTCTGGAGTAACTACAATGTTGTTGATCCATCCTCAGTTTTCTCCTGTCACAGCCATTCAATTCTGTAACTGTTTTAAAGTCACCATTGGCCTCATGGTGAAATCCCTGAGTGTTTTTCTTCCTCTCCGGGAAGTGAGTTAGGAAGGACGGCTGTATCTTTGTAATGACTGGGTGTATTGATACACCATCCAAAGTGTAATTACTAACATCAACATGCTCAAAGGGATATTCAATGTCTGCTTTTATTTTTATTTTTACTCATCTACCAATAGGTGCCATGCTTTGCGAGGCATTGGAACACCTCCCTGGTTTTTGTGGTTGAATCTGTGTTTGAAATTCACTGCTCGACTGAAGGTAGTCATTAAAGCCTTACTCAGCCTTGTATAATACTCACTTAACCAGCAAGTAAACCCTTAATAGCTTTGGTACCATTTATTTTGTAGACATCCTTGTTAGCTCTGTATAAAAAATATGATAACAAGAATGTTACATATAAGGTATGTAACGTTATAAGTATACTGGATTATAATGAATTATGCATTTTAAGATTTGTTATGAGCATGCTGTATGACTAGCTATTACTGTGACAATATTGCCGCCACACCGGCGGTCACGAGTCATGAAGGCAGTCAAATTCCAAATTACCATTTAGTCACGGTAATTAGGCTTCTTAAAGCTATTATGCCATTGGTCATTAGTAGCCGACCAAACTTCCTAACTGCCTGCTATTCAGCATTCTATTGTGCCTCTAATCACTATGACATCAATGCAAATGTAATCGAAAAAATCGAATCAATCAACTTCACAAGAGCCCATGAGCTCATGTTGCGCAACATTTCTACAGGCTATGCAATTTTGCAAGAAAACAGAGTGATGGCCTCCACTAGAAAGAGGAGGATTCCATCAGCTTTCTATAGGCTAGGCCTACTATATTTATTTCTCAACATTCCTAATATTAAGCACATTGATTCTCTTTACAACAGGAGTGTAGCCTACCTAGCCAGCATGGAAATGAACCACGGGAAAAGTGTGCTCTATTCGCTAATTAAGTGCATAGAAAACATGTCTTTTTTTCCCCCCTGCCCGTTTCAAGATTGGTGCATGATAATGGTCCATTCTAAATCAAAACAAATTTCACACATATATTATTTACTATATGTAAAGACAAGATTAAGTCAAAAATAGTCTGATGGGTGACAATATTAGGCCATCACTTGTGAATGATGCCCAGCTTGTGTGAGGTAAGGCAAAGAACAACACATGCCTTTTTTTTGCGACTTTTTCAAATCATAGTCGCACACCTCATGTAGCCTAGCCAATAGGCCTACAGTATATGTTTTGACATAAAGTGGCCAAATAACTTCTTAAAATTAAGCACATTAATCCACTTTACAATGGGTGTAGAGCATAACTGGCATAAATATGCAACGCATGAGTTTCAAGTTTGGGGAAGATAATTGTCACCATAAAAAATGTACCTTTATAATATAAGCATTACATGCGTAGTCACATTTACGGTCACTTTTGATAATGGTGTTTTCCCGCTAATGGAACTTTCGTGCTTATAGCCTACTTCCATGTGGATTGTTACGCTTATAATGTGAAGAAACAGATTAATAGTAGTTGATCAACATTTTAAGCTAAGTGTTCTGATCTGTTGCATCAGCTTCATTGGGTAAAAATGGGTTTTTGATGCTAGTGGTTGTATTAATTTGGTATCTATCGCATACCACAACTGTCACAGACTATATTTGTAATATTTATTTCTAGAGTAGGTCAACTTTTGTACTATTGGGGATATTAGATTAACATAGGCTAGTGCTTTTGCTGTTCGTTAGGTCTACTCATCGTGTTGGCTGATGAAAAGCCAACAATATCTTCCAATATCTTCAATATGCTTCTCAGAATTTAATAAGGATACGCGCAGTTGTCTGTCTTCACTTGTAGCCTGTGAGAAAGACCCGATCACGTGACAGAGAGTGAGTGAGAGCTGCTTCGGAGAATGCAGCCTAGAGAAGGGAATAATAATTATTATACTCAGCCCAAGGGCACAATGGCCACTGGCTACAAAAGGCATGGATTTCTTTAGAGGACATTACAGCCTAAACAAAGTTGATGCCACTGGGTAATTCGAAGCATTATCAAGTGCTTGTCAAATTGTGAATGAGAGACTATTGAAGTGTGTACAGTCTGCACAAAAAACAAAGCAGATATCATGCCTTTCATGCAACTTTTTTTCAAATCGTCATTAGAGTTGCATCATGCAGTCTTAGAATCTATTAAAATCAAGACATATAGCCCAATGTTTCTGTCACAACTAAAGTTTCATAAATAACTCTAAATTAAGCATATAGGAGTACCTTTTTCTTTGTTAACCGCTCAACACAGAATTCTCCCTCAAATCAGTTGGAGAAAATATCCTTTCTATTTTCTTCAGCTTTGTTCTATTGTATTCTTCATACTATAAAATAATGCCAAGGAATTGTAAGCAAATTTGATCTGCTAAATGAACTAGTGTAGCCTACAGCCATATAGCATAGCCAGACCAGGACCTAACATAAGGACAACTCAGAGTATGCTATTCTGTTCTTCTGAAATACACAAACATTTTCTTATTTCTTTCTTTATGTCTAAAATAAATAATGGATTTATTGTGAAGGTGTAGGCTATATTACATGGATTTATTAGACTTTTAAAATGTAGATGTTCCAAATGTCTGCATCAGTGGCTTGTAGGAAGCCAGGAGATTCTAAATGTGTTCATGTTAATTAACGGTAAATTACCATGAAACCGGCAGTTATTTGCTTGACAATCACCAACTGACAAAATTTCACCAACGCCACAGCCCTATGTACAGTATGGCCCTCTTATAATGTCCAGTAGTGTTACCAAAAATATATTTGGATCAAGATCAGTTGATGCTAGAGCACCAAACAGCATAAGCTTTTTTTATAGCACTGCACAAACCATATTTATAATTTAATGACTCACCATGCAAGACACAGTAACAACACCTATATAATTGGTGTCTGCTTCTGCTTTCTGTGATTGGAGGTGAGGAAAGCTCTGTCTAGAAGTTCATTTCAAACTCTGGTTACTTTTCAAACTCAAGGATGCATCCCACTACTTTTGACCAGAGCCCTATGGGAATATAGTGAATAAGGTTCTGTTTTGGATGCATGTCTTAGGCTCTGGTAGTAGGCCTATGCATGCAGTGCCTTCAGAAAGTACTCACACCCCTTGACTTTGTCCACTTTTTGTTGTGTTACAACCTGAATTTAAAATAGATTAAATTGAGATTTTATGTCACTGTTCTAGGTCCATAGGGACCTGGGCCTTTAGTGTACAATAAGGGAATAGGGTGCCATTTGGGTTTCACATTAAAGAGTGTTTTTATTCACTTTTTTCTTGTTTAAAATTCCAAGTTTGCTGTCCATACATTGAATGGAAGCTGTCTATGGTGGACAACAAAATTGATTGTACATTTTGATGATGAAAGGAACTAAAAACAAATCAATGTTTTGGATTTCTCTATGTAGCAACTGGCCCTCCCATTGGTTCATACTACTGCATAATACTGTCACTTACTTTGTCACATTTAACTACAGTACTGCTTTTGGCATCCTGTTCTCTCTGCCTGCTTCCCAAATTACACAGTATTCGTGAAAGTATTCAGTATTCGGAAAGTATTCAGACCCCTTGACATTTTTAACGTTACAACCTTATTCAAAAATGTATTAAATATTTTTTTCCCTCATCAATCTACACAAAATACCCCATAATGAAGCAAAAACAGGTTTTTAGAAATTTTTGCTAAATTATTAAATATAAAACTGAAATATTACATTCACATAAGTATTCAGACCCTTTACTCAGTACTTTGTTGAAAAGCCTTTGGCAGCGATAACAGCATCGATTCTTCTTGGGTATGACGCTACAAGCTTGGCACACCTGTATTTGGGGAGTTTCTCCCATTCTTCTCTGCAGATCCTCTCAAGCTCTGTCAGGTTGGATGGGGGCGTCACTGCACAGCTATTTTCAGGTCTCTCCAGAGACGTTCGATCGGGTTCAATTCAGGGCTGGGCTCTGGCTGGGCCACTCAAGGACATTCAGAGACTTGTCCCGAAGTCACTCCTGCGTTGTTTTGATTCTGTGCTTAGGGTCAAATCTGTTGTTCTGCCCCTGAACAAGGCAGTTAACCCACTGTTCCTAGGCCGTCATTGAAAATAAGAATTTGTTCTTAACTGACTTGCCTAGTTAAATAAAGGTAAAATAAAATAAATAAAAAAATTGTCCTGTCGGAAGGTGAACCTTCGCCCCAGTCCGAGGACCTGAGCGCTCTGGAGCAGGTTTTCATCTAGGATCTCTATGTACTTTGCTCTGTTCATCTTTCCCTTGATCCTGACTAGTCTTCCAGTCCCTGCTGCTGAAGAACATCCCCATAGCATGATGCTGCCACCACCATGCATCACCATAGGGATGGTGCCAGGTTTCCTCCAGACGTGTTGCTTGGCATTCAGGCCAAAGAGTTCAATCTTGGTTTCATCAGGCCAGAGAATCTTGTTTCTCATGGTCTGAGAGTTATTTAGGTTCCTTTTGGCAAACTCCAAGCAGGCTGTCATGTGCCTTTTACTGAGGAGTTGCTTCCGACTGGCCACTCTACCATAAAGGCCTGATTGGTGGAGTTCTGCAAAGATGGTTGTCCTTCGGAAGGTTCTCCCATCTCCACAGTGGTGATATAGAGCTCTTTCAGAGTAACCATCGGGTTCTTGGTCACCTTCCTGATCAAGGCCCTTCTCCCCCGATTGCTCAGCTCTCGGAAGAGTCTTGGTCGTTCCAAACTTCTTTAAGAATGATGGAGGCCACTGTGTTTTTGGGGACATATGAATATTACACAATGCTGAAGACATGTTTTGGTACCCTTCCCCAGATCTGTGCCTTGACACAATCCTGTCTCGGCGCTCTACGGACAATTTGTGGTTGCATAACATCAGGTACTCAGCTGTAACTGATTGAATCCAACTAAATAGTGCATTAAATAAATTTTGAGTGCAGTGACCTAATGAGATTTGTTTTCTTACTTACTATTCTACACATGATTTTAAAGTGTATTTATTTTTATGCTGTATGTGTTGCTTATTAGCAATTTGCTGACTCCACAGTATCAAACATTAAAGGGAACTAAAACTTTGTTACAGACTTGAGAAGGAATTTGGTACAGTATAGCTTGATAGTATCAACCTGCACAAACACAAACGCATGCGTGCGTGTGTGTTTGTGCAGGTTGACATCTTCTTGAGGTGGCTTTTGCTCTGCCGTCTGCCTTCTTAATTAAGAGAATCAGTTTGTTGTCATGGCTGCCAGTTGGTTGATGACAGCACAGAGAAAAATATAAAATGTATGCACTAATTGCTGTAAGTCACTCTGGATAAGAGCGTCTGCTAAATGACTCAAATGTAAACAATGTAAATGTACATCTCATTTGGCTTTCAACCATCAATGTAAGGTAGCCACATCAATGGTTTTAGGTAGACTCAACCTTTTCAATGGTAGACTCAAATTTACTGTTTCTGCATTACATTATAGATTCATAGAAACAAAAGTTTTCCAAAGGAATCTTCAGCTGTCAAATCAAATCAAATTTTATTTGTCACATGCGCCGAATACAACACCTTACAGTGAAATGCTTCCTTACAAGCCCTTAACCAACAATGCAGTTTTAAGAAAACACCTAAAAAAAACGAAAAGATAAGAATAACAAGTAAAAAGCAGCAGTAAATAACAATAGCGGGGCTATATACAGGGGGTACCGGTACAGAGTCAATATGCGGGGGCACCGGTGTCGAGGTAATTGAGGTAATGTGTACATGTAGGGTTAGAGATATTAAAGTGACAATGCATATATATTAACAGAGAGTAGCAGCAGTGTAGAAGAGGGGGGGGGGGGGGGNGCATGCAAATAGTCTGGGTAGCCATTTGATTAGATGTTCAAGAGTCTTATGGCTTCGGGGTAGAAGCTGTTTAGAAGCCTCTTGGACCTAGACTTGGTGGTCCGGTACCGCTTCCGTGCAGTAGCAGAGAGAACAGTCTATGCCTAGGGTGGCTGGAGTCTTTGACAATTTTTAGGGCCTTCCTCTGACACTGCCTGGTATAGAGGTCCTGGATGGCAGGAAGCTTGGCCCCGGTGATGTGCTGGGCCGTACGCACTACCCTCTGTAGTGCCTTGCGGTCGGAGGCCGAGCAGTTGCCATACCAGGCAGTGATGCAACCCGTCAGGATGCTCTCGATGGTGCAGTGCAGGTATAAAACCTTTCGAGGATCTGAGGATCCATGCCAAATCTTTTCAGTCTCCTGAGGGGGGCATAAGTTTTGTCGTGCCCTCTTCACGACTGTCTTGGTGTGCTTGGACCATGTTAGTTTGTTGGTGATGTGGACACCAAGGAACTTGAAGCTCTCAACCTGTTCCACTACAGCCCCGTCGATGAGAATGGGGGGGTGCTTGGTCCTCCTTTTCCTGTAATCCACAATCAGTCCCCATAGGATAACAATTTTTTGTTCTACGTAGAACCCTTTTGGGTTCCATGAAGAGTCCTCTGTGGAAAGGGTCCTACATGAAACCCAAAAGGGTTCTACCTGGAAGCAAAAAGGGTTATTCAAAGGGTTCTCCTATGGGGACAGCCGAAAAACCCTTTTAGGTTCCAGATAGCTCTTTTTTTCCCCCAAGAGTGTAGCTACATGTTGTCTTGCAAAAATAATAACACCTTGGCTGAATTGGGGGCCCACTCAAAAAGTATTTTACCAGACTTTTAAAAGCATTTTAGCACATGCCTTTACAATCAAATATCTCTCCCAAATAGCTTATAAACTCATTTATTGTCAATTCTTCTTTGCAGGTCGGCGTGTGTTACTTCTTCCCAGTCTTGCAGTTTTCCTAAATGGAAATAATAATTCATTCTGCGGCTCCTTGGGCTTGCTGTAATAACTCTGTGGTGTGTTCTCTGGGTGTCCAGCTCTATTCATTTTACAGCATGGTGCAGAACAAGTCTATGATACAGGAGGGCTCTGAGGCTAGAGAACGGTCTCTGGGTGTCCAGCCCTATTCCACTTTACAGCCTTGTATTGTCATGTTGTTCAGCTAGAGAATGGTCAGAGCAGCTTCTTTACATCCATGTCAAAACCCCACCCGGTCCTCAAAGACCAGGGTGTTAGCTGTACCACGTGTCCACTAGAAGCTACTCAGAGCACCACGCTGCTCGCATCAGCTGACCACTGACCTGCAGCTGGACTGGGGGACAAACTGAACGTAACAGATAGAATTGTTATGATTAGAGATGACATGATTCCTCACTCAACATGTCACAGAGGCATGTCTGTTCTACATAACATTTTCTGAACATTCCACAATGTCAGCTGACCATTGATCTGCAGCTGGTACTGGTTGAACAGTCATGTGACCACACACACACACACACACACACACACACACACACACACACACACACACACACACACACACACACACACACACTGTGTGTGTGTGTGTGTGTGTGTGTGTGTGTGTGTGTGTGTGTGTGTGTGTGTGTGTGTGTGTGTGTGTGTGTGTGTGTGTGTGTGTGTGTGTGTGTGTGTGTGTGTGTGTGTGTGTGTGTGTGTGAAACAACAGACACACAAACACACACACAGCTATGTCACCATGAACACTCTGACAGGGCTGAGAGCTGAACTAACCAGTGTGATGACCGGAGCAGAGATTAAGTTAGCATGTGATTAACCCCTACAGTAGGTAAATAAGAGATGCCCTGCAGTGACAGCCGTATTTGTGGGCTACTCCTGGCTTGAAAGAAAAATATTGTACACTGTGGATGTGTCCCAAATGGCACCCTATTCGTTTATTAGTAGGCCCATAGGGCGCTGGTCAAAATGAGTGCACTACAGTATATAAGGAATAGGGACACAGACTGTGTGATAAATTGGGACACAGACTTTGTGATGTCAGTGTTACTATACTGAAGCTGCCCTCTTTATAACACAACTCAATATCATTAGTGCAGTTCAAGCCTTCAGTGAAGGATGCTATGGGACCAGGACACCATGTCTCTTTTAGTGATCTCTGGCAGGACTTGTATACACCTCTGACATATAGGCAAATTAAACAGTCTATTATTAGGTGTAAAGAGTTTAACTGGACCTATCTTGGTTCAGCTGTGTAAAGGCTATTCAGGAGTTAATCATTATGATGCCATCTCATACTTGTCATTTTGCAGTTACAGCTGCAAATATATTTAACATTTTTACTGTGAAATGATGTGGTAATAGGATGTTCCACATGACTGCTGCAGTATATGTTTGATATGTGTGTGCCGTGTCTGTGTGCCGTGTCTGTGTGCCGTGTCTGTGTGCCGTGTCTGTGTGTAAGTATGTGAACTGTATGTGTGCCATCGTGGGAGTGTTTGTGATTCCAGGGGGGTCTTTCACCATAGAAATAAAATATCTAGAATGCCAAAAAGCATCAGGAAATTTTACTTGAATGTGAATGTCCATTCTAGTCCTTCTCGCTCTAAATCTAGCATTGTGTGGATGTGTCAGAGTAAATATAGTGTTTCCTCGTCCCCATAAGAAAATCCTATGAATTATTCCTCAGTGATTAAAAACCTGCGCCGTTGAGGTTGATGGATTAGCCATTTGGAATATGACAACATTCCTTTTGACTAATTAAGGCTTTGCAGTATGTAGCACTATCCATCCACCAGCTCTGACAAGATTTGGGTCTCCGATGTGAAACTGCACTCTGCATACTATTAACTAGAACATTATATAATAGTCCTATATGCAATTCATTATACAATCTCTGTTAGTAAAAACATTGCATATTGGAGCTTACTGTATTATGAACATTAGAAATCACCTAGCTAATCAAGTTACACTATGCTCCACAATAGATATTGGTAGTGTATTGTTTCATTCTCCCTCTTGGTCAGGTAGGTATTGTGTAGGACAATGCATTCTCTAAAGGTTACCTTAAAAAAGGCAATAAATAAATCAATAGAACAATAGACTGACATTTTATTACAGAAGGGCATCTTGCTGAGGAGCCCATAGGACCAGAGAAGGAACCACCTTGTATTTACAGCACAGTTTTAAATGGTTCCTTTAGCAGCTACACACTTAGAAAAAAAGGTGCAATCTAGAACCTAAAAGAGTTCTTCAACCCTTTGAAGAACCCTTTTGGGTTCAATGTAGAACCCAATCCCCAGAGGGCTCTACACGGAACCCAAAATGGTTCTGCCTGGAAACAAAAAGGGTTGTACCTAGAACCAAAAGAGTTCTCTTATGGGGACAGCCGAAGAACCCTTATGTAACCCTTTTTTCTGAGTCTATCTCAGTGGCTCCGTCTCCCCTGCAGTGAAGTAAGTGAGCACCCTAGTGTCTCTCTGAAGACTGGCTCTCTGTATGAGATAGAGGACAGCTATGCAACCATGCCGTGGGGGCTGCAGGCACAGTGCCGGCATTACTCTCTCTCTCAATTCAATTTCAATTTAACGTCTCTCTCTCTCTCCCTTTCTCTCTCTCTCTCTCTCTCTCTCTCTCTCTCTCTCTCTCTCTCTCTCTCTCTCTCTCTCTCAGACAAAAAATAAAATAAGAAACACCACTGGCCCTAACATGAGTCCCAAATGCAGATCCATCTGTACATACGTTCACACTGTTTCACACAATCAGCCTGGTACTGTAGCAGTGCTTGCTTGGTTGGGGGTGCTAAAGGAATAATAAAACCATAGAAGGTATACTTTGTTTACACCCCACTGAAAAACAAACACATGTACTGCTTGTGGGGCAAAGAAGCTGAATTCTCACCATGAGACCTGTCTTCACCATACTACATCTAAAGTACAGGGCAGTGGACTTTGTAAATGTGTTAGGTAGACTGGGGAGTGAGATGAGATCTAATAGCAAGGTTTTGTTCTCTTTCTAGCTAAAGATGCCACCTCCGTAATTTTTTCTACTCCCCCCTCGTATTGTAATGATGACAGAACTGCGTGACTTTGTATTTTGAATTTCGTAGTCACACATTGAGATTCGTGGTTGCAAGTACGATTCACAAATGTGTAATTACATTTTGCAAGCTTGTATCATGATGTGTGAAAGATTTAAAAATGGTTGCAAACATGTAACTTGATATTTGAATACATTCAATAAGATTTGCAAGTATAATTTAGTCCCAAAGTCCATTTATGAGTATGAATATTCTGATGTGAATCAAAAATACATTTGCAGATTTTGAATTCTGTCACTGTTGTCACGTTACCAAGAGATTCGTAAGCTTGTAAAAAGTTTTGTATGTTTGTAGACAGAGATTTGCAAGTGAAAATGTGATTTGCGCTCTGGGGGCAGGACCTTTTGCAACCACGAATCTCAATGTGTTACCACCAAATTCTAAATACAAACTCATGTAGTTCTGTCATCATTATAATCCCATGTCTTCTCCTGTTCCTCATCTCCTCCCTCTTTCTCTCTCTGTGCTGGGCTAGTGCTACCCATGGTTCTGCAGGCAGGCAGGAAAGCAGGAAAGCAGGCTCGGCTCAGGCTCAGCTCAGCGTGTGCTGGATGGGCAGGCATGAGGCTTTCATCCTGCTGCCTGCTGGCATTCAGATGACATTGAATCTTACAGCCGGTCCCGTGATGTGACCAGCTGACATCTTCAGATGTTTCCCCAGTTAGCGCCTCTCAGCACTCCAGCTGAGTGGTTCAGCTGTCTAAGGCACTGCATCTCAGTGCGAGAGGCATCACTACAGACCCTGGTTCAATTCCGGGCTGTATCACAACCGGCCGTCATCGGGAGTTCCATAGGGCGGTGCACAATTGACCCAGCGTCGTCCGGGTTATGGATTTGGCCAGTGAAGGCATGTGAGCTAACAGGTGCATTTAATTGTACTTAGTTTTTGATTAGTTGTGGTGTAGGCTTTCCTATAAATACTTACGTTGGACATACTGTGTTCTCTGATTTAGTAAATATTGGGAACATGAAATGGCTTTTAAACTCATCCTGTGTATAATGTGCAAAAAATGCTGATTGAATCATACATAGTGCAGATGAATCCTAAACACACAACATACATAAAATATACATCCATATTGCATGACATCATTTCTGAAAGAAGAACTGACAATGTGATGTAAACAATGAATGATATTTTGTTATACCTATAGAGCTGGTATTAGATACCAACAGTAAAACTTAGAAACATTGTGTAAATGCATATTTCCATTCCAAGTCGCCTTATGGACTTCATGAAGTTCTAAGTACTTTGCCGAAGTTACACGGTCATTCTAAAACTCTTGTCCTCAAAGACAGAAAGGGAGAGAGAGAGAAGGACAGGGTGGGAAATATCAGTTATCTCAGTGATTTAGGGACTTAAACCCCCAACTCCTGACAGCCATAATCCCTTTCTTTATAGGACTCTTCAGTAATTCTCTCTATAACCTTTTAGAGGTTATAACCCTGGATGGGAGACCAAAGGGGAGCTGTAGATACATCAATTCTCCAGTAGGAGGTGCTTCCCAGCCTTTAGTTTATTTTGTTTTGATAGTGGACATAACGTTGAAGATCTAATGTTATTTTAAAGGTTATTTACAAATTCAACATATTTTACAGAAGGTATGTCTATATTGAAACTTGGTTACCATGTTGACATCATCCTGTGGTTGAAATTTCTCCCTCAAAACAACAGTACTGTTTATGATAACTTTTTTCAAATCCAAATTATTTCCCATGTAAATTCCACGTCACAATACGTAGACAAATTACATTGAAACAATGTTGACTCAACCAGTGAGATGTACATACATTTAACCAGTGGGATTGCCCTGTGGGATGCAAATGGATGTTTCCCTCTAAGTCAGTAGTCTATTTCTTTACCAGTTCTAGCATGTAGATCCTCTCCATTAACAGAATGTTGTCTACTGACTGAAAATCAGTTATATCAGAATAGAGAGTCTGAAAAGAATCTTTGTTTAAACATGGAAAGTCAGATGGGGGCATATACATCTGAGTTGAGAATCTATTTTATTACCTTTAGCCAACTATGTTTTCCTTTTCTCTCTGCTGTTATATCATTTGAACGATCTTCCTTAAATCAGATTAAAATCCCTCTTGAATCTTTGTCACATTTTACATGTGGGGTTTTCACTGAAGGTACAGTAAACTCTTTGTCATTTTTTGGAGAGGATGTTTGTAAGTCTCCTGGACTCCATGTCTGTAGAAGTATAATTATGTCTGAACTATATACAGTTACAGTATAAAAGTCTGGGTCTGTGCTTTCCACACCAAAGGCTTGGAAATCACAAACCCTGAATGTTATAGCTGCTCATACAGTACTAAAATATGTTGTGTTTCAAATGTTCCTTTACGATGTGTTTAACAGTGAAATGCATGATCTGTGAACCAATTTGTTATCATTGTCGGTGTTATCATGTGCTATAATAGGTTATGGGGATAAAAAAATGAAAGTATTTAAATATTCATTCATAATAATAGTTAGGTAAACAAAATGTTTATCTAGGCTACATAGCCTATGCATACATTGGTACTTTACCCTGGATGTCATCTGTAGTGCATGTATGTTTTTACACTGAACCAAAACATAAACACAACATGCAACAATTTCAAAGATTTTACTGGAGGTACAGTTCATGTAAGGAAATCAGTCAATTTAAATAAATGTATTAGGCCCTAATCTATGGATTTCACATGACTGGGGATACAGATATGCATCTGCTGGTCACAGATACCTTTAAAAAAGATAGGGGCATGGATTAGAAAAACAGTCAGTATCTGGTGCGACCACCATTTGCAGTGTGACACATCTTCTTCACATAGAGTTGATCAGGCTGTTGATTGTGGACTGTGGAATATTGTCCTACTCCTCTTCAATGGCTGTGCGAAGTTGCGGAATACTGCGGGGAACTGGACCACGCTGTCGTACACGTCAACCCAGAGTATCCCAAACATGCTCAATGGCTGACATGTCTTATGAGAATGCAGACCATGGAAGAACTGGGACAGTTTCAGCTTCCAGTAAATGTGTACAGATCCTTGTGACATGGGGCCGTGCATTATCATGCTGGAACATGAGGTGATGGTAGCGGTAGAACGGCACGACAATGGGCCTCAGGATCTCGTCATGGTATCTCTGTGCATTCAAATTGCCATCGATTAAATAATATTTTGTTTGTTGTCTGTAGCTTATTCCGGCCCATATCATAACCCTACCACCGCCATGGGGCACTCTGTTCACAACGTTGACATCAACAAACCGCTCGCCCACACAAAACCATACAAGCTGTCTGCAATCTGCCTGGTAAAGTTGAAACCAGAGGACCAGGAGCAGCGTGGTGACTGTGGCCAGTGGGGATTTGGGCTCTCTGTAGCTTGGGGTTCCTTGGTGTTGAGGAGGGGCCCTGGGACTCTTGTAGTGCTGGTTAAAAACCTCTAAACATAGAGTCTCTGGGCTAGGTGTGGGTATTGGAGGGGTTCTGGTCCAGGGCAGTGTCTTTCAGGACTTTTGGGAAAGGCCTGACTCCGTTCTTGCTGAGGTGCACATGGTCATAGAAGTGATGAGGCCCAGTGATGCACCAGGTGCACATTTGTCAGAGAGGAACAGGCCTGTGATACCTCTGTGTTGATGATGTCGATGACTCGCTGGGGAATGTCTAGTCTGGGGAGAAGAGTGGGGAGGTTGATTCTGGCTCTTTTTGTGTCTCTGTCTCTGTCTCTCTCTCGCGCGCTCTCTCTCTGCCTCTCTCTTTCTATTTGTCTCTGTCTCTTTCTCTCTCTTTGTGTCTCTCTCTCTCTCTATCTCTCTCTCTCCTTCTCTCCTCCTCTGCATTTCTCATTTCAGCGGTTGGAATACAGAGGCATTCAAATCACATGGTTGAGAAGTTTAATATCTTTCTGAAACATTTCCTTCTCTTACACAGGCCAATATTGACTCATGGAATGTTAGTCAGTCTGCTGCCTCTCTCTCTCTCGCTGTCCTTTGACCTGATACATTGGGAACATGTTGTATTTATCATCAGTGTTTTGTTTCATTATTTAGTAAGTATGTACTTTATATCCTAACAAAACTACATTGAACGTAAATACAAAGAAACTTCAAATATGTATTTTTTTTCCATTCTCTCTTCTTTGTGATGTATTTTTTTATTTATTCATTATTTATCTTTCTTTTCCCCCTTCTCTCCATCTCTCTGTTCCTCTATTTCACCCCTTCCCTTACACTTACCCCTCTGTGTGCCATTAAAATTGATTTAGTAGTTAATTGCAATGCTTGCACAATGAGTGACCTTGCCTGAGACCTGAACACTTGCATTGAACTAATGCCTACATGCCTTACCTCAGTGGGCTAACACAGTACTGTGGTACTAATGAGACCTTGTTCAAACCCCAGTCAGACACACCATTCATACTTCAACGTGGAGGTTTCAACATGAATGTTTCCCACATGTCTTTGAGTCAACCTCCTTGACCAAGGTTAGAATCTTTTCTCCAGGTTGTTGATGTTGTTGTTGTAAGTCTTACATGGAGGGGGCTCAGTCATGATTGAGACTTTCAATATGTTTCGTTTGCAGGATTTTAATTGCTTTTAATTTCGGTGTGTGGTTAATAAAGCCATTTTGAAAAAAATCACACAATGCTATACTGGTAATCAATCACCAGAACAACCTGCATTTACATAATTATGTTCTGCTGCTGTATCTGCCAGCCCCAGGATTCAGTGCAGTGTTCAGTACAGGCTGAGAAGGTGCAGGTGGTGGCTCAGGGATGTACTCTCTCTCTCTCTCTCTCTCACACACACACTCACACACAATGTCTCTCTCTCAGCTCCAGACATTCATCAACGAAAAACACTTTTCTTTTTCACCTTTATTTAACCAGGTAGGCTAGTTGAGAACAAGATCTCATTTACAACTGCGACCTGGCCAAGATAAAGCACAGCAGTTCGACACATACAACAACAAAGAGTTACACATGGAATAAACAAACATACAGTCAATAATATAATACAGTAGAAAAAAAGAAAAAAAGTCTATATACATTGAGTGCAAATGAGGTAAGATAAGGGAGGTAGGGCAATAAATAGGCCATGGTGGCAAGGTAATTACAATATAGCAATTAAACAGCGGAATGGTAGATGTGCAGAAGTTGAATGTGCAAGTAGAGATACTGAGGTGCAAAGGAGCAAGATAAATAAATAAATACAGAATGGGGATGAGGTAGTTGTATGGGCTGTTTACAGATGGGCTATGTACAGGTGCAGAGATCTGTGAGCTTTATTAAGCATGCTGTGGATTTTTCCCATGCATTGTTTTGAGGGCATGTGCTAAATCTACATAGTATCATCATTATTTTGCCTTACCTTCCATTGACATCTGGGAATGGAATGTAAACAGAAACAGGAGTTCTTTTTCGAAGTCTTGCATTTCATGAATTATGTATGTCACCTTTAATTTGTGGTCTGAGGGTTCAAGGGGTGTGGTCTGAGGGTTCAACAACAGGTTGAGTAGAGTCAGCAGCCTGGTTGGCTGAATGATGAAGAACGGTGTACAGAGAGGTGCTAAAAGTCTGCAGAGGTACAGTAGCTGTAGCTAAGGAGCTCTTTTAAATATTTAAATGCTGGGAGTGTTTTTAATGTGAGATTGATGGAATAGGTTCAGTGTTATCAGTGCAGTACAGTAGCTATCTCACAGAGCGCTGCTTTGCTCGACAAACAGACAATGCAGCTCATCAGCTTTGCAAGGCACATATTCACATGAACGTTGATTCTAAAGCAACAACACTTAGACCGTTGCTGTTTTGTGGTGAGTGCGGCAATTTTGAATGTATGAGGTGATCACGACTGTTGACATTTGACAGCGTCAAAATTGAGGTGACTAGAGAGAGGTAACACTTATTTCAGAGGGGCTAAGACAAACCCATCCTACGCATTCCATCCCGTCAAGACAGATTTTTTGGTTTAAGCGCAGAATCTGTCCACACGAGATTACTTATGTCTGTATGTTGTCCCAAGCCCCCGACCCAAGCCCACCAATCAGAGACTGGTTTATTCAAATCAAATCCCTATTCAATCCTCTTCTTCTTCTCTCTCATTAATCTTGCATTGCCTTTGAATTGGGTTCACAGGTCCACAGCAGCAGATATCATCATTCAGACCTTGCTTCTGACAATCACTTAGTCCTCCCTGCCTCTGTTCTGTTCTGCCAGTCTGAACAGAACACACATTCTCACGCTGTCTCTCTCTCTCACATTGTGTACACACACATGGCCTGTTGTGCACCCTGTTACTATGTATTCAACATATCTATCAATCACTGCATGGTGTCTAGGTTGCAAATACATGTGTGTGTATTTAATTATTTGTTATATAAATACTTATCTTCTGTGTATTCAAGTATTTTCAAATAATGTTGCCCGAATCAACTACTTCTATTGAAAGTATTTTTAAATAATTTCCTATAAATAGCCTACTATTTGAAAGTATTTTCAAATAATTTCAAATACTGTTTTCAAATATCTGGGTTAAATGCATGGAAGTGTATTTCCAAATACATACAATATTCTACTACCTGTCTTTTACATTCTTTTTCTTCTAAAAGTACACAATATATACAAAAGTATGTGGACACACCATTTAAATTAGTGGATTTGTCAATTTCAGCCACACACGTTGTTGACAGGTGCATAAAATCGAGCACACAGCCATGCAATCTCCATAGACAAACATTGGCAGTAGAATGGCCTTACTGAAGAGCTCAGTGACATTCAACGTGGCACCGTCATAGGAAGCCACCTTTCCAACAAGTCAGTTCATCAAATTTCTGCCCTGCTAGAGCTGCCCCGGTCGACTGTAAGTGCTGTGTGAAGTGGAAACATCTAGGAGCAACACCGGCTCAGCCGAGAAGTGGTAGGCCACAAAAGCTCACAGAACGGGATCGCCGGGTTTACAGACCCTCTGTTGCAACACTCACTACCAATTTCCAAACTACCTCTGGAAACAACGTCAGCACAAGAACTGTTCGTCAGGAGCTTCATGAAATGGTTTTCCATGGACGAGCAGCCGCACACAAGCCTAAGATCACCATGCGCAATGCCAAGCGTCGACTGGAGTGGTGTAAAGCTCCGCCATTGTACTCTGGAGCAGTGGAAACACGTTTTCTGGAGTTATGAATCATGCTTCACCATCTGGCAGTCCGATGGACAAATCTTGGTTTGGCGGATGCCAGAAGAACGCTACCTGCCCGAATGCATAGTGCCAACTGTAAAGTTTGGTGGAGGAGGAATAATGATCTGGGGCTGTTTTTCATGGTTCGGCTTAGGCCCTTTAGTTCCATTGAAGGAAAAGCTTAACACTACAGCATACAATGACATTCTAGACGATTCTGTGCTTCCAACTTTGTGGCAACAGTTTGGGAAAGGCCCTTTCCTGTTTCAGCATGACTATGCCAACGTGCACAAAGCGAATTCCATACAGAAGTGGTTTTTCGAGATCGCTGTGGAAGAATTTACCGACTGCTAGTCAGAACTAATCGCCCAACATCAGTGCCCAACCTCACTAATGATCTTGTGGCTGAATGGAGAAAGTCCCCACAGCAATATTCCAACATCTAGTGGAAAGCCTTCCCAGAAGAGTGGAGGCTGATATAGATGCAAAGGGGAGACCAACTCCATATTAATGCCCATGATTTTGAAATGAGATGTTCGACGAGCAGGTGTCCACATACCTTTGGTCATGTTGTGTATGTGAAAGTAACTGACATATTTGAAATGGTATTTGAACCTTGTTCTGCTCGGTTGACAATGACGGTTTCACCTCTGTCTTACTTTCATGACTGGATTTCACATATTCCTGAAGTAGCAGATCAGAACTCCTCTCAGCTACCCCTGACCAATCAGAACTATTATCAGCTATAGCCTGCTGTCCTTTATTTTCTTTGTACTTTTCCCTCACAGTCTCCTTCATGCAAAAGAAAAACATGTGCACGCAAGCACGCATGCACACACGCACACACTCACACACACACACACACACACACACACACACACACACACACACACTCACACACAC